>JADRCD010115132.1:0-17680 GCA_019843815.1 Montemys delectorum
CACGCACGCACGCACGCACGCACGCACGCACGCACGCATGCGCACACGTCACAAGACTCAGCAATCTTAAGACACTGAGAAGTGCAGAAATGGAGTTCAACAATGTCCCATGCAGTCAGGGTCCACTACCTGGCAGCCTAGAAGGTATAGAATTGTCTGTTAAGAAAAATTACAGTATCTTCCAGACCCAACAGTGCCGATGCACATAGGAACTCACAGAGATAGCAACAGCATGTATAAGACCTGATTAAGTTCAAGTCAGGCGGGCTAGTGAGATGGCGCAACCACATGGTGGCTCATAACCACCTGTAATGAGATCTGATGCCCTCTTCCGGTGTCTCTGAAGACAGCTACAGTGTACTGAGTTATAATAATAAATAAGTCTTTGGGCCCGAGCGAGCAGGATCTACCGGAGCAAGCGGGGTTGACCTGAGCGAGCAGAGGTCCTAAAAGTCAATTCCCAACACGTAGATGAACGCTCACAACCATCAGTACAGCTACAGTGTGTACTCATATACATGAAATAAATAAATAAATTTTTTTAAAAAAAAAAGTCATGCCAAGCAAAAACTCCAGTATGTCAAAGGGGAAATAGGCACAAAGTTCCATTTCTAATCACAAAACTATTTGCAAGTTGTATGTACATGGTAGGAGAGGTACAATCAGTTTTCTCCAGTGGAGTGATACTGGGTGCATCCTAAGGCAGGCCCCCGTGCTTGGGAATAGTTTGCCAACAGGAAATGGACTTTGTGGAGTTTGTGTGATGTTTTTTGAAGGGTTGCTATATTTTGTGTTGGAGGGGGTTGTTTTGATTACAGGTGCTTTTGTTTTTGTTTTGCTTTTGCTCTGGGAGAGAAAAAGAGAAAGAACCAACTGCTGGGTTAGTAGAGAAGTAGAGAGGATCTGGGAAAAGTTGGTCTGTGGGAAAAGAAAATCTGATCAAAATAGATTTTATACAAAGATTTTTAAGCCAAGAAATCTTAAAAAAAATTAATATACTTTGCTTCAACTTTGTTGTGGAACCAAAAAAGAATAACCGTCAGAGGCCAAAGTTATTTACTCATTTTTCTCCTCCCTGTTCCTATTTCTTCCCAAAGTCATGAGCTTGAACCCTCTTACAGAACGAATAAATCTCAGCACACCAGAATTGGTTCCTGGGGCTTCCCCTGGCATTGCAAATAAGGACTGGCCCTGTGGCCCTGGAACCTGTGGAGGCTGGTGACCCTCTCTCAGAGGGCAGGTGTTGTTGACAATAGAAATGCTACCCAGGGAGAGAACACAGCATCTTTCTCTGGTTACCCTAAACTAGTTCCCTTAAGGAGCTAGATTCAGGATGTTCAGTTCCAAATGGGATGTGTAATAGTCCTGTATACAGATCTACTGTGATAGATGGATGACAAAATCCAAGAAAAGCACTCAAAATAAATGATTCAGTTGGCCTGTTCTAGGTCTAGAAGACCAAAGGTACTCATGGAAACATCTTCCCCAATTGTGTGCCTGGGTGTCTCCACAATGTACTGAACTTCTTGGAGGGGGAGAGGGGATTCACTCTCAAAGCCAGACTTAACCAACTATGGAGAGATGGGCCAACTGATCAAATTTGAGTAGCTCTACATATCTCTGACTGGAAATTCACTGGCTTCCATTCTTGCTTGCTTTATTCATACTTGGGTTTATGCTCACTTTACGTTTTAGACACCCCCCACTCGTCAAAGAGCAGACTTCATAGTGTATTAGAATACCCAGTGCACACCCACAGTCTATGTCCTCTACCCTGTTACCACCACTTATATGCTGCAGTAACACCAAGTAGGCAAGATGAATAACACTTCCTCAGGGAAATGAAAGGATAAACTGGGATAAACTCTAAGCAGCCACACCAAGGACCAAGCACTGCTACAGTAAACCCAGCCTTCCTCCCAGGTCAAGGTTACCAAGGACCTGAGTGAACTCTCACAGCTCCTGCCTGATCGCCCCACTTTTTCACCTTAGACTCTGGGCTTTCCTCAGGGCCCCTGCATGTTATCCATGAATATTTGAAGAGGACATGAGATTCGATCGACATACTTAATAGGGGAAGGTATCAACTCTGTGTTCAGCAGTCCAAACTTTTAAAATAGAATTAGAACCTACCCTATGAGGTATTTATGAGTAAAGGTGAGAACACATGCAAACACATTAGACAGCCTGTACAATCCTGCCAATTTCCATACTCCCAGCTGATATCACTGGTGCTTAGGCTCTCCCCACCACCACATGTCTGTCCGCTATGCACTGGATCTGCTGTCCCTGGCGCCAAAGTCAGTCACAAAGCTCCTCATTCTCAAGGAGACAGAGGTAGCTGCAGCTAGTCATGTCTGGTGAATCTTTACCTTCTAGTCAGACTACAACACATTCGTTCCCAGCTTCCCGGCAGATAAGGAAATGAGTGAAGCTTGTCAGACCCCATGCTTCTGCAGAGTTCCCGTCAGGGTGATCCGCCCAAGACTAATGCGCCCATTGATGAGGTTTTAACGCTTCCAATTATGCTCTTTCCGTCATGATTTTGTCGACAGCTGCAAACACTCTGACACCCACATTCATTAAAGTAGGGGAGCCTCACACACCAACCCCATTCATGATGAGAGAGCAGGACCAAGCCATAGTCACAACGGACCCAGCTTATCTCCGTCCTTCCTTCCCCGTTTGCTCTCTGGAATCATGAAACATTCTGAGAGCAACCTTTGTCCACTAGTGTCATGCCGTACTCAAAAACACTGGCCTGATTCCCAGTCCATCCAGACAAAGCCATGCTCTGCACGACCCACCCTCTGACCCTCCACAAATTCCTGATCCTGGCATCTACGTCACCTCGCGCCCTCAACGGCTTACTACTAATTTAGACACTCTTGCTGGTGACTACAGTCCAAGCTTTCATCTGTCCTGTGGCTTCTATTCGTGCCAGTTGGTGCCCTTCCACAATCCACCTTGCTGGACTTTATCCAGTCTTCAACAACCTACAGCTCAAACTCTCACAGGCCCTATCGCCCCTCCCATCTTCACAGAAGCATCATTTCTCAGCAGCAACAGCCAGACCTTGCCTTTGGTTGGCTCTGCCTGGTCTTAACTATCTCAGCCTCCCCTCTCATATATTCCACTCCATTCCTACGTCCTCTCTGAGGACAGGTGCTGGGCCTTGTGCTAAAAGGGCCCTTACATAGGAATTATCAACTGTCTACCTAGCTGACAAGGGTAAAGACCTGACTTTACTCTCTGCATGGTAAGTTTGGAGGGGCATGAATAAAGCGAAAGCACCTTTCCTAGTGCTTGAACCTGATACAAAATTCCACTCCGGGACATTTGTCTTAGACCACTTTCTATTGCTGGAACCAAATGCCACACATTAGGAAACGTACGGAGATTTCCTTAGTCCATAGTTCTGGAGACAGGAAAATCTAAAGCATGGCCTCCACACTTGCTCAGCACCGGATACAGCTATGTCCTGCGTTACTGTGTAACACAGCAGAGCTTCTGGGCTAACTGGGCTCTCGCTACCTTTTCTGAAAAGCCACTAATGCCAGCATGGGGCACCATTATGATCTTAAATTCTAGTTACCTCCCAAATACCTCTCCACTAAGATATCAACTTGGGAATAAATTTCCAGCATATAAAGATTGGGGGACAATTACAAGCCATAGCCACATTCTACTGCTATGTAAACTGAAAAAGCCATTTTTCCAATAGTGTATTATGAGTATGTTGATAATCATGCTTTCAAATTATATACAGGACCCTAATGTGGGCTCATTTCACCTCTTGATGATTAACTTCTATTGCCAGTTTGCATCTGTTTTTTTTTTAAAAGGGCATCAGATTCAGCACCAAGCACAATTATTAGAGTTTGACACTGATACCTGACAGACAGCAGGGGAGCCATGTTTTGGCATGTATGAAATCACTAGTTGAGTGTTTCCAGTGTAATGAAAACTATGATCATGTATAGCACTCACAGGCCTTCATTTTCAAAATAAGCTATTGCTTCTCTCACTGCCATATAACCTATACTTTGTAAAATAGGTTAAATGACAATAAAGACTAATGTTTTCCTAAAGCCTCCTTAGAGAGTTAATGCGAAGCACTATAATTTCAGATTAATGCTCTTTTATTCACTCACTGAGGGCAAAGCTATGGATAAATGATTTTTACCCCTTATAAAGTCTAAGGACATAAAACCTAGTGGAACGAGAAAGGAAAAGTTCACTATGTGAAACCATCCATCATGTCAGTGTGTTGTATCAAGGTGGCACTGTCACTGGTGGCGAAGCACCTGCCCCACCTGGACAGAAGATCTTCAGGAAAAAAAAAAAAAAAAGCAGGGCAACCTCTAAACGACTCTTAGATGTTACAGATATACTGTTCATAGTTTAGCTCAACTACTGACCCAGCTCCTCACAGGACACATGCAAATATCCTCTGGAGTGACCAATGCACCACACGGACAGCATTTTACCCAGTACTCAGACACTGATTTCTAAGTGAATCGCCCCAATATTCTTATAGCTTCTCTTCTGAGCATTACTGCTGACCGAGTCACACCAACACTCCGCTCAGAGATAGATTTCCATCCCATTTTAACTGAATATACAGTGGCATACAACTTGTTAAGGACCTCATCTTCGTGGAACCAGGCAACTGCTACAACAGAAGTAAAAGAAACAGGAACAGACACTTCTGTTGGAAGAGGAGTAGGAAGCTCCCAGCCACAATGGCTAACCTGATACAAGGTGTGGTCTACACTCAAAAAGTGATATCCAAACTCCTCAAGGGAGACAAACAGGTCTAGAGCTTCTCCATCTGCCCCAAGTCTCTCCTGTCCTGTTCACACAAGTACTACCTCAGTAGCTCAGCTCTCCGGACCCACATCCAATGCTGTGCTCATCACGTCTGCTCAAGAGCAATTTATGAACGCAAGATATGACCTGTATCATGTCTCTAATGCTGCTTTCCTGTGTTAAAGCAGCAAACGGTTCTGAAAGCTCTACTAAGTTCTCAATTTCCTACTGCAGTAGCATTTGCTATGTGTCTACTGTGTGAAGACAATGGGAAGCAGTGCACGTCTCCTTGCACACTCTGGAAGGTCCATGCCCCATGCTAGTAACCTGGTGTCTCTGTTCCTTCCTGGAGTCTGATAGTTTGCTGGTAGAAAACAGGAATGAGGAAAAGGGAAGTACCATATGGCAGGCACTCCTTGTTAAATTATCTCCTGAATTCTACAACCCAGGGACAGTGAGATGGCTCGGGGAGAAAGCACTTACCATATAAACCTGATGTTTGATTCCTCAGACTCACAGAGGAAAGAAAGAGCCCATTCCTGAAAGTTTTCTTCTTACTTCCACATGCACTCTATAGCTGGCACAAATGGATGCACACATACTACTACTACTACTACTACTAATAATAATAATAGTAGTAGTAGTAGTAATAATAGTAATAATAATAATAATAATAATAATAATAATAAAATTTAAAATCATTTTTTAAAACTCTATAATCTAGATAATTCCAGAATATTGAGAGGAGATGGGGGAACAAGTAGAGACTGATTTGGAAAGTCTTACTTTTCCACCCCACAAGAGCTGCAGCTTGACATGCTTAGCATTAAAAGACAGCAGAAATGTAAACCATAGTCATGGTTCTGCAGCAAAATTCACCACCCCCACCCCCTACCCCCCCCCCCCACCACCACCACCACCACTCCCACCACCACCCCTCCCACTACCACCACCACCACCACCACCACCACCACCTCAAAGCCAGAAAGCATCCACAGAGCACGTCTTTATTCCTTGTATCACTAACAAAAGAAATAAGGACTAGTGAAAAAAAAATCTCTCCGAAATTCATGCAACACATTGACATATTTAAATGTTTATTTTAAGCCAATAAATATTTTTCATTACAAAAACATTGCCTTTTCTAAATAAAAATGTTATGTGAATGAATGTATAGGCTTCTTCTCAGGGCGCATGAAAGCTAACTCAGTTTAAAAACAAACCATTTATCAATTCCCATTAAAGTCTCAAGCATTCATCACGGATATAAGAAACCTGCATAGTGTTGACTTCAGAAATGAGAAGTCAGCACCAATGGAACACTCAAGCATACAGTTTCCCTCTAAGGTCGCTGCTCAGATGCTTGGTCTAAGGACCAAGGCTTCCCAAAGACCATCAGTGGGGAAAATAGAGTCAGGGCTATATGCTTCCTCCTTCACTTGGATCACCTACTGTGACAATTTAAAACAAAAACAAGGATGCTGCTCAGGTTCCTCCATCCCACATCATCACAACAAACCAATTCAACTTGGAAAAAAATAAATAAATAAGATGAGGGATGTTGCACGTGCATGGATCCCAGAGAGCGAAGAATGTAATAGGCAGAGGCATTCAAGACAAAAACAACTTGCACTAGATTCTAAATACATTAGCCATGAAGAAGGTATGGTTTTCCACTTTTGTGTCTCTTAGTATGCAATATAATTCTCGGGTATTCAGAGAAACCTTGTCTCGAAAAAGCAAAAAAATAAAAAATAATAAAAATAATAATAATTCTTGGATATTGAGAGTATCCCCCCCACCTAGTATTTTAATGGTTTGGTCTTCAACTTAGTGCTACTGAGGCTTGGCATAACCTTACAGAGATGTACCCATATGGACAAAGTTATATCATGGGGGAGCCTGTCCTTCCTGTCTCTGCTTCCCAGCCAGCATGAACTGAGCAGCTTCTTGTACTGCACCCACTACCATAATGCACTGCCACTTTTCCAAAGGCCTCAGGAACAAGAGACCAAGGACTGAAGCCATGGAAAACCATAGCCAAAATAAACCTTTCTTTCTGATAAGTTTATTGCCTTCAGTATTTTGTCACAGTAATAAGAAACTGTCTAATATAAATAAGAACCAGTGAACTGTAAGAATGCATGCAATACCAGACACAATAACTCAGGAAGAGGCACATGAAAATGTCACAAATGTCACACACTGTCCTTCCCTGGTCTAGCAGTTCCCTGCAGAAGGATGCCAGCCCTTAGAAGCCTTATATGTGCCAAGTACACTCTTTCTCAATGAAACCCACTTATTAGCAACAAAGGAACAGTTAAAGAATCATCCAGATCTTACTGAAGGTTGCCAAAAGTTATACACAAGATAACACAACTAACAGATCCATAAGTTTAGGTTCTCCAACCTTCTGCATAGAAGGAGTACATTATTAGGCAAAGGTGACTCTGCCCAATGTCACCTGTACCATTATCAACAGTATCAGCACAGAGACAGAGAGCTGAGTCAGATCAGTACAAAGGGAAGGCTTTTCATGTTTATTAATTCATTAACAAGGATCAAGGCACTTGCTAGACAGGAGGTAGAGTCTGGGTCCAACGCCTCTTAATTCAGCCATACTGTCAATGCAGCCTCCATCTTCTGAATGGAGTCCTCTCCCACCACATACAGCACACCTCTTTCAAAAAGTTAAGTCCCATCTAAGAGTCTCAGGAGATGTACTTCCTGGAACTACAGCAGGAGTGTTGTGTCTACCTGGCATAAATCAGGAGGAGGATAACATCTGGATGCTTGTGGTACCTTGTTTCTTTAGTAAAAGGATGATGAGAAGCTATAGCTACAGAAGAGACATTGCCCCATCCTATAGGAAGCTAAAGAGGCCCCAGCAGAGGGACCATCACAGCCCCAGGTCTGTGTTATAGGTTAGTGTAGCAGTACCCAGGGATGAGGAGTTGGGAGCTACATGCCAGGCTAGAGAGTCACAGGATAGTCTAAACTCCAAGCAGAAGAAAATAAGTATTCTCTTTCTGATCATGGGGGTATCCTGGAAGAGTGAAGCCTCACAGAGCATCTAAGGACTCAAGATGAGCTAGAGCATACCACCTGGATAGTGTTGTATGATGTGGCACCTGAGAGCCTATGAACCTCTGTCTCCTCCAGTAAGAAAACTATACCCCTCAACTGAAAAATAATAAAGAAGTTTCTAAGATTAAAGTGTTGCTTTTAATTCAAATTCAACTTTTTTTACAAACTGAATTTCATTTTTTCTTTCTCTCTCCCTCCTCCTCCCTCCACCACAGTGTGTAGATGTGTGTACATATGTGTGTGGGTACTCATCCATGAGTGCCTCTGTGTGTGTGTATGTGTGTGTGTGTGTGTGTTGAGATCCATGTGAGGGTGTCTTCCTGAACTTGGAGCTCAATGTTTCAGCTGGACTGACAGACAGGCAGGCCATCAGGGCCCCAGGGATGAGCCTCTCTGCCCCTGGTGCTGCAGTTTACAGATGTATGCCAGCATACCCAGCCTTTACATGGGCACTGGGAATTCTGAGCTCAGGTTCTCACGCCTGCACTTTACCCAGTGAGATGTCTACCTAGCCTCTCATTACAGTTCTTAATGCTGTAAAATTTGCACATGCACTTCATTTGGAACTTTTTCTTTGAAAGTGAATCATTGCATGAACACCAAACATCTGATAAGTAGCTAAGGATAGGAAGCCAGAGGGCTGATGTAGCATGAAAAACACTGCCATTTCAGCATCCCAACTAACACTTTGAAAATAAATCAGTTGATTTGGTAAGGGCTGAAAGAGAGCTCTAATTCATTCGCCATATAAACAACGCTGTTAGAACATCACTGGACTATTATAAGTGGCTTAGGCCCTGAGTAGGACAGATACGGTTTTACTTCTACTTAATACTGAGTCAACATAAAATTATAGGAAGCAAGATGGGTAATCAGACAGTTGGGGACCTCAACAAGTGGCAAATGTTTAAATTCTACCTATGATCCAGCAGCCTCTTTCATGCTAATCGCTTGTTTAATGAACATGAATAAGTTTTAATTATCAAGGTTCTAGCCACCTGAACAGAAGTATTCACTTGTCTGAATTAACACTCCCACCCAAGCCTATTTTTAAACAACTCCCAAACCCGTTAAGTTTGGGGAAACACTGCCAAGGTTGATTGGGGAAGCTCTTTAAGTATTTAATTGCTCAGATTATGTACTTAAAGCTGCAGAATCAGAGCACTGGGTATGGCTCTGTTTCAGTTCTCTGACTCTTCCAGCCACACCCAGTATTTAAGATGATGAACTTTGTAGACAACCCTCATCATGTGAGAACACATACATATTCTTTGCTCATCCCACTAAGCCAGGAGAAAAGCAAGAGGCTCTGTGACTTTCCCAGAAACGGCTAGCCTTTGGCTGTGGCTTGGGGATTCTCTTCCCAAGCTGTCCAATCTTACACTGCTGCACACCATGAACAAAAAGAAGTTGACATGAGATGGAAAAAGGTGAGACTTATGGAAGTCAACGCATGCCAGCCCCTGACATCTGACAGAAAGACATGGCTACTTCCACACTTTAGGGTGACTGTCTAAATGACACTTCCTCCTGGGGATGGACAGGGAACTCCTAAGCTCTGCAAGGTCCTAGAAAGAAGGTAGTTTAGAGGGTCTGCACACTTGGGACTGATGTGGAGACTAGAATCAGAAACATCAGCTCCAAGAGGCCTGAACTGGGCCAATACATAACCATTCTGTGCAGCTCAGGGCCATTTCCTGTCAATTATAACCTAAGCAAAATAAGGATTAATTTCCCAGCACAGGTCAGAAACTGTCTGGACATAGCTCCTGACAACTGAGCTCTGAGAACCCTGGGAGGAGGGAGAAGAGTCACATGCTCACTGAGACCACCTGCCCTCTGTTAGTCCACTGTGTCAGGTCCTCCTAGGCCTCACTAGACCATCATGTCAGGAACCATGTCCCACTGTGCCAAGCCTCCCCTAAATGGCTGTAAGATGGGAGTTGTGCCAAGGCCACATGTACAGAGATATGCACAACTTGAATCACAAAGAAAAGGGCGGGTTCCTGTCCTGTATCCTGCTCCTCTGTGCAGCTACTGCATGGGAATGCCTCGTGTTGGCAAGCTCCATCAGAGCAGAGAACCTTCAGCACCAGTTGGTCTGTCTGTTCACACAGTGTCCAGCACAAACAAAGGTAAGTGGAAGTTGCAGTAAATGTCAGGATTTTTTTTTTTCAAAAGAAGTATCTAGCACATTCTGGGAACACACTGAGGCCCCTGTGAGTTCTAAGACTATCTTATCCAATCAGAAATGGGATGTAGGGTTGGTGCACTGGGTGACAGCTGTCTCCTGGGCCACAGGCAGATGATACCAACACAAAGCAGGACGCCTGCCTCCAAGGAGCTCCGAATTTAGGCAGAGTGAGACTAGCAAATGGAACTCCCAGTTCCCACAAGAGTTCTGACAGGGGAGAGGTTGGAGGTGCAAGAGAAAATGCTAGTGGAACTAGAATTTCCTAGCAAGTTCCCGGAGTCCTTGGATGGAAATCTCACAAGCCCTGAAGGCTGCCAGGAACCATCTTGGGATAGAAAAAAAGGCTCCCGGGGGCAAGGTGAGGGCAGAAAGTGTACAACAGTGACAGGATTATAGAAAGGATGCTACACTGGCCCCAGAGATTGAGAAACCACAGGCAGATCCTGACCACACAGAGTACTTCTACTTAAAATTAACTGAACATAGGGCAGGTGAAGAACTCTGTCCTTCAGGTGCACTGGCCACTCACACAGGGCAGTACTGCTTCACCCTCACAAAATGTGAGGCCAGACAGCTCAGCTGACTGACATCCAGGAGCCTTGCTGGGAGGGCCGCAGGCCATGCGACCAAAGAAAGGTGCCCACTACCTCCAACCCTAATCGCATCCCAGTGTTTTCTCTTCCATAGGAGAATAGGAATAAAAGTCAGGTCACCTCAAATACCCACTAAACCCCACCTTCTGGTGCTGCAATAAAAAGAATGGGTACCCTGGTTGCCTTGTATCTGGAGCAACACAGGGCTTCCCCTAGACAAGGGCTCTCCAACTGGGTTTTAGAGCAGCAAAGACTGGACAGAGCTATGGTGAGAAGGAAGGGAGGAAAGACTGGGAAAAAGCTATGGTGAGCAGAAAGGGAGGTGGAGGAGAAGGACTCCTGAGTTCAACTGGCTTAGAGTTGGAAAACGTTAAGGGCTAAGGGCATAACACATTCTCTAAGTCAATTGGAGGTAGTATTTTTGTGTGCAGTGTGTTTTGGTTTGGTTTGCTTTGGTTTGGTTTGGTTCTGGAAGTAGACGCAGAGAGCTATACCACTAATTGTCCCCAGAGATCATTGCAGGCCACATTTCCACCCTTCTTTTTTTGGTTCCACCTTGATCAGTCTAAGTTCCCCAGTCTGGCCTTGAACTCACTTGGGAGCCCAAGAAGACATTGAACCTGTTCTCTACCTCAGACTGGCCCTGAACTTGTCATCCTCCTACCTCAGTCTCCCAAGCAGTTGAGACTATAGGCCTTCACCACCATGCACAGCTTCAGCAAGAATCTTTTTAACAGGCATCGCTTGGTTGGGTGTAAGTGGGAATTGGATCTACAAAGGCCCTGCTGTGAAAGCATCTGCAATCTGGGAATGTGTCTAATCAAATAAGCCTAATTAAAATATATTTTGACAGTTGATTTTAAAGTTTTTTTTTTGTTGTTGTTAAAATAGAAACATTTTTGGCTAGGGAACTTATTTTAATTGGACTTGGCCTGTGGAAGACAAGATCCTAGCCTGGAGCAGTTTACCTCCTGATG
This sequence comes from Montemys delectorum, assembly GCA_019843815.1. NCBI lineage: Eukaryota > Metazoa > Chordata > Mammalia > Rodentia > Muridae > Montemys > Montemys delectorum. The sequence continues at coordinate 11,664 of JADRCD010115132.1, forward strand.
AGGGCAACCAGACAGATGATTTTAAATCCTAAATTACCACAGGGTGATGCTGGCTGGGGGACTTGCTCAGAAACATGGGAAAGGGCCTGGGGTGGACAATGGGAAACACACATACTGTTGGAAACTACCATTGTCACTGTAAAGTACATATGGGTCTAAACTACCATTGTCACTGTAAAGTACATGCCACCATGGGTCTAAGCTGATGAGTGCAAGTCTTGAAAGCTACCACCATTTCTTAGCCTTGTAAAACAAAAACCCTTGGCAAGCATACAGAATGTCCCCCTAGCAAGAGAAAAGCTGAAAATATAGACTGGTAGGAGCAGGGAAGGGAAATGGAGACCTGTATGAGGTCTTTTCACAAGATAGGAAACCAACAATGGTGAGACAGAAGGAAGAGAGCAGAGACACGGATCACAGGAGGGGAAAAAAAACTACAATTTACAAGTCACTTATATGAATGAAAACTATTTCAAAAGACACATTATCTACACCAGCAATATAAATCATTAAGTAGTTTAAGTAAAGGAAAGTGTAAATAGAGAAAATCCATAAGCTTTCAGTGGGCCATGCAATATGAGAGCTATGCTGTGTTACAGCACAGATTCAAACACATTACTAAACTTAGATGATATATAAAATCCACAGACCCCATTATTAAATGTGTACAGGGACAAAAGGCCATATAATACATACATGGTCTGTTGAATGGGTTTACTTAGTTCAAGTCTAAATAAAACCCTGTTTGTGCATTTTAAATCTGATTTAATATCAAATATTTCTGATCAGTTTTTAAAACTTTCAACCAGTTGTAAAAGCAAATATAATTGTGAATTTAATTACAAAGTTCAAAAGGCCTAGTATCTTAAGCCAGTTATTATGGGATACAGATACATCGTATAATCACAGTTTTCTTAATAATTATAGACATATATTTGGTGCACGCACGTTACGACCTCATTTTGCAAGTCCCAAATTAAAGAGGCCATAGAATTCAAGCCTGCATAAATGTGGGGATTATTACCTTTCCAGGTTACAGTCCTGACACCCAATAATAATAAGATTTGCCCTTGCACAGGAGATCATGGGAGAAAAATCAAAGGATGGCCTGAATTCTAGAATCCAAGAGTCAGGAATGACTCAACTGTTTACAAATATCTTTGAAGCATTTTCCATGGCCCTTCAGGTACATTAGGACCACAAGATGTGATAAGATATGATACGTGATATGACTGACGTGAGATGATAGAAATTATCTGTTTGACACTGTAAATGTCTAATTCCTTATAGATAAATATTATAACTACAAAATGTAAAAGCCCTAAGTGTATTCCCCATACCCAGAGACTTAATATTACTTAAGTGGGTTGATGGAATAAGGAACAGTACAGAAGTAACAACTTTAACAATATAGCTCAAATTTAGTATTGAAATTTTGTGACAGATAATCCTTATTCTCTCATTCTTAAGGATCTAGACACTCTTAAATACATTAGCCAAAAGCAAATATAATATATAGTTACTATTTCTTTAATATAAAAACACTTGCAAATCGACCCATTCCTTTCACCTTGTACAAAGCTCAAGTCCAAGTGGATCAGGGACCTCCACATCAAACCAGATACATTGAAACTAATAGAAAGTAAAGTGGGGAAGAACCTTGACCAAATAGGCACAGGGGAAAATTTCCTGAAGAGAACCCCAATAGCTTCTGCTATAAGATCAAGAATTGACAAATGGGACCTCATAAAGTTGCAAAGCTTCTGTAAGGCAAAAGACACTGTCAATAGGACAAAACGGCAACCAACAAATTGGGAAAAGATCTTTACCAACTCTATATCTGATAGAGGGCTAATATCCAATATATACAAAGAACTCAAGAAGTCAGTCTCCAGAGAACCAAATAACCCTATTAAAAAATGGGGCATAGAGCTAAACAAAGAATTCTCTACTGATGAACACCAAATGGCTGAGAAACACCTAAAGAAATGTTCAACATCCTTAGTCATCAGGGAAATGCAAATCAAAATAACTCTGAGATTCCACCTCACACCAGTCAGAATGGCTAGGATAAAAGACTCAGGTGACAGCAGATGCTGGAGAGACTGCAGAGAAATAGGAACACTCCTTCATTGCTGGTGAGATTGCAAACTGGTACAACCACTCTGGAAATCAATGTGGCGGTTCCTCCGGAAATTGGACATAGTTTTACCAGAGGACCCAGCCATACCACTCCTGGGCATATACCCACAAGACGCTCCATCATGTAATAAGGACACATGCTCCACCATGTTCATAGCAGCCTTATTTATAATAGCCAGAAACTGGAAACAACCCAGATGTCCCTCAACAGAGGAATGGATACAGAAAGTGTGGTACATCTACACAATGGAGTACTACTCAGCTATTAAAAACAATGAATTTATAAAATTCTTAGGGAAATGGATGGATCTGGAGAGTATCATCCTGAGTGAGGTAACCCAATCACAAAAGATCACACATGGTATGCATTCGTTGATAAGTGGTTATTAGCCCAGAAGTTTGGAATACAGGAAGAACGACCCACAAACCACAAGAAACTTTAGAAGAAGGAAGACTAAAAGGTGGACATTTCATTCCTTCTTAAAAAGGGGAATCAAACACCCACAGAAGGAGTGGCAGAGATTAACTATGGAGCAGAGACTGAAGGATGGACAAGCATATAGCTATCTCCTAAGAGGCTCTGACAATACCTGACTAATACAGATGTAGAGGCTCACAGCCATTCATTGAACTGAGTACACGGTCCCCAATGAAGGAGTTAGAGAAAGGTTCTATGGAGCTGAAGGGTTTGCAGCCCCTTAGGACGAACAACAATTACTAACTAGTACCCTCAGAGCTCCCAGGGACCCAACCACCAATCAAGGACTATACAGGGTGGGATTGAATGTACTGGCAGCAGGTATATAGTAGAGGATTGCAAATTCGATCATCAATAGGAGTAAAGGACCTCGGCCTTGTGAAGGTTTTGTGCCCCAGTGTAGGAGAATGCCAGGGCCAATAAGTGGGAGAGGGTGGGGTTACAGGCATTGGGAGGAGGGAGGCAAAAGGGGTTTGTTCTTGTTTTTGTTTGTTTGTTTGTTTTGGAGGGGAAAATGGGAAAGGGAAAATGTACATGTAAATAAAGAAAATACCTAATTAAAAAAAAAAAGTTAAAAAAAAAAAACAAAAACAAAAACACTTGTGGTTTGGTCCAAACAGGAGTGTATGGCTGGTCATATTGACACCAAAAGAGATAAGGCCCTCTGTCTCAATACTGTGTTCTAAAATATTTCACTAGTTATCACTTCTGACTAGGTGAAACTGACTAGTGGCAAGTGAGACTAGTCAACAGGTAAAATCACTTCCCACACTAGCCTATCAACCTGAGTTCAGTCCCTGTGGGAGGAGAGAGCTGAGGCCCATGCTGCCCCCTAATCTCCACTAATGTCTCACAAAATGTGTGCAGTCACATTCGAACACACATACACACATACACACACACACACACACACACACACACAAACACACACTTTAAAAATGAGCTCTAAAATTCCCTAAGCAACACATTAAGTCTTCATTCAGTCCCCTTCCCAGAAAGACGTCACAGTGGTTGCTTGAATGGAATTACTAAGAAAGTTAGATATGATTTCAATCCAAGTAAAATTTGCGTTTGTGTTCTTAACAAAGATAATACTCTAAGGAGATGAATTTACATTCACCAGCCCATCTGTCCCTTCACTAATCTTTCTCTTCTCCATTCCAACCAGTCTACACAGCATGAGGATGGCTGAGGCGTTCTTCTCAATAACAACAAATTCATCCCCTCAGTTGTGGCTGTCACATGGGAAAAATGAGAGTTTACACAATGTACCTTTATAACTAACCTCTGTGGTATCAGATAAAAAAACAAACTTCCCTTAAGCACATTGCAAACACTGCCCAGTCTCAAGAGATAAAGAAAACAGTAATTTCAGATACAAGCCAACAAATTCTAATTGCCTTCGATAACATTCTGAAGCCTCAAATGTCACAATCCTTTATGATAGGCAAGCAATCAACTTAAAATATCCAATAAAATATAGTGCCATTTCTTTCTTTACATTATAACACAAAATACTTCATATTGAACTTGTAACCTTTGTTAAAAATATATAAGCATATTTATATTTGGGGGTGTTTCTTTATTCAAGGTATAACAAATGAGAAACGGCAATAAGAGAAGTTACAAAAATAGATCTACGTTTCTTGGACAAAGAGGTGGGAGCAATCAAATAATATGCTAGAGGTGCAGGGACATCAAGCCTTGTAAGTTTCATCATCTCACCCATAGCACAGGACCTTGGTTTTCCTTTGTGACACCCAGTGAGGAAGACAGACCCAGGCTGCCCACTTGGCTGCCTAGGGAGCTGGCTGGAGGAGAGAGAGTGGTTTCACTATTACCAGACACTTTCACCAGTTTCTACTTTGCAGGCCCCCTAAATATTCCCTTTATATTTATTTATAAGAAAATAGTGGTGAAATAATTCAGTTCCTTTAAATAGAGTTGTGTAACAATCTAGAAAAATCGCAATTTTAAAAGCAATTTTGTTTACATCTCCCAACGTCATTTTGGAGGGTCCCCATTACTAACATTCCTTAGCTTCAAGGTTATGAGTTAAAAATGTATCTTACTTTTTTGGACGCCTCCAGGGGAGATTTTAAGAATAAAGAACTGGTTTAGATGGCTTTTATAAACACTTGCGCAACAAAGTCAGTGGGCAAAGGACCGGGTGAGTCAGTGGGACATAACTACTAAAGAAAAGAGATCTGTTGTCCCCAATGCTGCCTTAGAAAATCCAGTTGCTCAAGTAGAAAGTGGGCCATTCCAGGAGCAGGTGCAGGCCCACCCCAACTCATTCCATTCGCAACACTCATAACACATTTGCTCCAGAGAGAAGAGGTCAAAGGCCAGCCCTACCGCACTCCCTGAAATCTACCTAGTCTTCAAGGGTTGTCAACTGTCCTGGCAGGGATGGGCACGGAGGGGCAGGATTCAGGGAGTGGGAGTTAAAGGGCATTTTAACTGTTTGACCTGTGTTAGGCAAGTTTCTCTTGGGCAAGTAAAATCCTCCATGTGACAGGGAACCTCTCTCTCTACTCAAGGTGTGGAGACAGCAAAAAAGAAACTAAAAGGGTTCAGGCACTAGAGGATCGATCATGAAGACAGGGATGACAGCTCTGCTTTTCTGGTCCTCACCTCTTCAGACACAAGGGAGGCCCCAGCACAAAGCTGGGCAGAAGAGTCTTCATGACGTCCCTTCCCCATACACCTCTCAAGATCTCCTGGCTACATAGGTCCCAACAGACCAATGACTCTCTTGTCATTGAGGCAGGGAACAGCGGGCCACAGGGCCTGCAAGAAGTGTAGCTGGAGGAACCTGTGCACAGGACCAGACAGACTCAGATGGAGTTTCAGGCCTGGAGTTTCCTTGTTCCCCCCACCTCCTCGACCCATGATTGCCACTATTGCAAGGGGCAGAAGACAGCTCCGAGCTGTCTGCACAGAGGGATTGCACTCCTTCCACCCCCCACCCCCCAACACACACACACACACACACACACACACACACACACACACACACACAAACATACACAAGGGCTTTCACAACAGCACCTCTCTCGCAGAAAGTGTTTCCACGCAAGGCCTGACATGGTTACCGGAGCGACGACCCGGGCGCCCCTAGTCCTCAACACCTCGGGAAGAACCACGCCCGCCCTCCTGGGCCCGCTTACCCTGTGGGGGGCTTGGCCGCTAGTGCACGCGGAGCGTCCATGGAGCCGGCGGGCTGCGCGCCGGGCTCTGCCGGCCGACTGGGGCGCTGGCTGCGGCGCCGCCGTCCTCATTCACTTTTTCCGCGCTGACCCATCGTCCTCCCACGCGGGGCTAGCGAGGACAGCGGCCGTGCCGAGAGGACGGAAGCGACCGGAGGCGTCCCGGGCGGGCGGGCGGGCGGGCG
>JADRCD010115133.1:0-10997 GCA_019843815.1 Montemys delectorum
GACTGCTCTTCCGAAGGTCCTGAGTTCGGATCCCAGCAAACACATGGCCGCTCACAACTACCCGAAATGAGATCTAATGCCCTCTTCTGGTGCGTCTGAAGACAGCTACAGTAATAAATAAATAATAAATAAAATCTTAAAAAAACAAAAACACAAGTCCAAGTACCACATGCAAAGTCTCCTCTTTCTTTTTCCCTTTTTCTAGACAGAGTTTCTCTGTAGCTTTGGCTGTCCTGGAACTCACTCTGCAGACCAAGATGACCTTGAACTCTCCGGGATCTGCCTGCCTCTGCCTCCTGAGTACTGGGATTAAAGGAGTGCACCAATACACCAACCTCACCTGGAAAGCCTCTACTATCCTAGGAACTAGGAGATCTTCTTTCCAAGTGAATGACAGAAGATATTTTGATGGCAAATGAAGAACTTGGAAGTCTTAGCTACAGAATCTTTAAATGATTCTTACCTGCTTTAATATCACTCAAAGCAAACAGACCAACACGAGTGTCTCCGTTGACAGACCACTTCTGTGTCTCACAGTTAGGCTGGCAGCAGTGATTCATGAACCGAGCATAGTTTCCTTTAGGACCAGCATCAATAATTCGATCCTAGAATTTCCAAGAAAAGCTACTTGTTAGATTTCCTGAGACTTCTGCTATATCGAAAATTAGACTATTCCCTCTCATAAGATGAAAAGGATGCATTTCTTTTTTTTTAAAGATATTTACTTTACTTACATTTCAAATGATATCTCCTTTCCTGCTTTCCCCTCCAAAAAACAAAACAAACAAACAAAAAAACCCTGTTCCTTCCCCCTTCCCGTGCTCACCAAACCACCCTCTCCCACATCCTGGCCTGGCCTTCCCCTACCCTGGGGCATAGAACCTTCACAGAAGAGGATGCTTTGAAAATCAAAAGTTTCCACCCATGGAGCAGTAAATATCAGCACCACTTTCACTTGGAAGGTCAAGCTTGAGATTTACTCAAGAGGATACTAAAGTACTCAGGTCTAACACTGTGCTGTGACAAGCTCAACTGGGCACTCTAACGCACACACAAGTTCATGTACCATATGCAGCCCCAGAGAAGCAGCAGCTTACTCCATTTCTAATTAAAAAGTTCTCAGATCAGGGGCACATTAAAAATCATCTAATCAGTAAGGTTTTGACTTAAATTCAACTATACTAACCTAAGCTAGAATAACTAACATGTAATAACAAAGCATAGAATAACAAAACAGAAGGAGAGAATATAGATAAAGTAAAGGGAGCTGGTGAGATGACTCAGTGGTTAAAAGCACTGACTGCTCCTCTGAAGGGCCCAAGTTGAAATCTCAGCAACCACATGGTGGCTCACAACTATCCGTAATGTGATCTGCCGCCCTCTTCTGGTGTGTCTGAACACAGCTACAGTGAATTAAGCTGGAGCGAGCAGGGCGGCAGAGGTCCTGAGTTCAATTCCCAGCAGCCACATGATGGCTCACACTCATCTGTACAGCTACAGTGTAGCTCATACACATAAAATAAATCTTAAAAAAAAAAAAGAATACACTAATTAAACAGGAACAAGTTAGTTCTCCTGTGTGTAAAGTAAACTCTTGTGGCTTTTCATTTACTTTTATGGCATAAAAATTCTAGTTTACATTAGATCACTTAAAAAGAGTACTACATGGGTGAAGAGCCAATCTAACCCCCCAGAACTGGAACTCAGAGACCTCTCATTTATACAGACAAACGGTACAACTTAGGCCGCTCTGTGTGCATTACTTACTTTATCTAGCGTGAGCATATAGAAATTAGTGATGTCGTGCTCTTGTGCGTGACGGATTCGAGCTCTGCACTCTTCTTCATCTATTAGCTCACCCACATATTCATTCACAAATTCTCCCTACAATTAGAGATTGCTCATAGCTTAATGGTAAAAGAACACTGGTGTTTACATGTGCAACATTTATTCATTCATTCATTCATTCATTCATTCATTCATTCATGGTGTTTTTTGAGACAGGGTTTCTCTGTAGTCCTGGCTGTCCTGGAACTCACTCTGTAGACCAGGCTAGCCTCGAACTCAGAAATCCACCTGCCTCTGCCTCCCAAGTGCTGGGATTAAAGGCGTGCACCACCAACTGCCCAGCTTGCATGAACAACTTTTATTTTAAAAAAGTAATAAATATAGATAATTCTACCGAAGCAGATTATGTACATTTTATTATTGATGCTGCCTTAGTCGGTTGATGAAGTAAATCACCCTCGCTTCCACCAGCAGAGAGCCCCAGGATGCAAGGACCAGCTACCCAGAACCAAGACTGAGGAATAACAATAAGGGACCAGTCAGCACTGTCTCCTGTCTGAGCCTGGAAGCCATCTTCTCAATGGTCCCCTCTTTCTTGGCACTCCGATGCTTCCTTCCCTCCTATATTTCACACATTCTCCCCCATGTGGATAGTACAACTATACTGGATTTCACAAAATAATGCAAGACCTTTATCTTAATCTTGGCTGCAAAAAAGATAAGTATTTGGTTAAGTAACTAAACAAACGAGGCTACAGTCATCGTGTTTCCCTAGAAACCTCTACAAAATTCTTTAGAAATTATAAAAAGATTTACTTTACTAAACTGTCAAATAAGACTTATTTTTCATCCATGATGTACAATACTATTTGTTAAAAACTTGAACAACCTGGTAACTATCCTTGGAGAAGCCCATATCTACATTCCTGGGCGTGTCTCACTTCCTTCCTAAACAACTTTCTCAAAATTCTAGTACTTAAAAGATTAACTGAGAAAGGAGGTGGTAGAAGACCTCAACACTGCGTGCCACACTTAATAAACCTAAGCTGTTTTCTCTCCATTAAAATATTAAGACAATAACCATCTCTTTTTCCTCATCTTCACTACTGGCTAAAGAATTTGCACAAAAAAGTAACTAATCTCATACTATCTCTCTGACTTTGCTGGTCTCTTTACGTAGTGAGTATGACCAGTGTAAGGACTTTTGGTGACCAGATCACCCATTTTCAAGGCTCTACACTATAGTGCTCACTATAATCCCTGACTATGTGGCCTATATCTGACATTTCGAACATTGTCTCAAGACAAACCAGTTTTACCATGCAAGTTAAAAAAAAAATCTCATAAGGTTCTGTTTACCTTTTTAATATCAGTTTTTGTGCGGAGACCCCAGCCCCTTTGTAATGTGCGGAAAATTTCAACGTCTGGATACTGGCGCTTGCTGAAGCACTGATTCTGACACCGGCCTCCAGCAGGACACACTGTGGGATGGCACTCATAGAGGAGCATCCGGTTGATGCACTCTGAGTCTATCCCGCAGGGGTTCTCATCAGTAGCTTTACAGTTGCAACGGGGAATTTCTGACAAATCTGCAGTGAAGATCTGTACCCTGCCAATAGGACGGTTTACCTGAAGAAGCACATAAGATCATATAAGATATGTCAACATAAAACAATTGAGGACTTTACCGAGACAAATATCACTTCCCGAAAGTTATAATGACACACTGTATATGATTTGAAGAAATCAAGACTGAGGTGGGTTATACAATAATAATGCCAGAGCTGATACATGAATTGTAAATTTCAAGCCAGGTATGCTGGTAAATGCCTTTAATCCCAGCTATTGAAAAAAACTAAGAAAATAACAAGTTAAAGGCAAACTCAGGCAACCAAGACCCCAATTTCCAAATTTAATAGGGTAGGAGACTGTAATTTAGTTGTAGAATTCTTGACTACAAACTCTAGTACTAGGGAACAAATAAATTTCAAAGTTGCCAGGCCAAAAGAATTTTAAACCAGGGTCTGGCAAAAGATGATGCTATATAAGCAAATATATACAAATAACCACTTTGGGGGCTGGGGGTGGAGGGGGAGTGGGAATCAATGATTTACAGTGATATGGTTCAGTAGGTAAGGAGCTTACTGCCAGGTCTGAAAAGGAGAGGACTGACTGACTACCATAATTGTGTGGGGCAATGCCAATCAAGTACTTTTTCTTCTTTTATGCTCACAACTTTTTTTTAAAAGATTTATTTATTTACGATATATGAGTACATTGTCGCTGTCTTCAGACACACCAGAAGAGGGCATCAGATTTCCTTACCAATGGTTGTGAGCCACTATGTGGTTGCTGGAATTGAACTCAGGACCTCCGGAAGAGCAGTCAGTGCTCTTAACCTCTGAGCCACCTCTCCAGTCCTCAACTTTTAATTTTTACCATGAGCAAAGAAACGATGGGAGATGTACCGTGTTACTCTGACACACAGCCTCTAAGATGTGTCCTCTCACCTTTATATGTTTGTAAGGCGGCGGCTTCTTGTCATTCTTCCGATCTTCCTGCAGCTGTCTTAGTTCTTTTTGGGCTTTTAACTCTTCAAATCTTGCTGCAGCTTCCTGAAGAGCTGAGAAAACAAAATCAAATCAGTTAAACAAATATAAAATACAGACTACCATCATCAGAGAAAAATAAAACTCTTTGCTTCCAGAAGTGTGATTTCCTAGGAGCCACAGGGAATGTACAAGCTATCCTCCTGATAACTCCTCTCCAGGTACATTTCCTCAATTGCCTGCTTCACTCTCCTAATACTCACTCACTTTGTAAATATCACTATGGGTTCTAACCAAAAGCAGATCTTTGTATTTAAATTCATCGCATGCTGTCAAAATCCTTAAAAGATTGCAATGTCTAAAAAAAAAAAAAAAAAAAAAAAAAATTGCCGGGCGGTGGTGGTGCACACCTTTAATCTTAGCACTTGGGAGGCAGAGGCAGGCGGATTTCTGAGTTCGAGGCCAGCCTGGTGTACAACATGAGTTCCACGACAGCCAGGGCTACGCAGAGAAACCCGGTCTCAAAAAAAACCAAAACAAAACAAAAATCTACAAAAATGTAAAACAAAACAAAACAAAAACAAAAACAAAACACTTTGAGTTCTTGCACAGGAAACTGAACTGAGTTACACAGCTCAATTACTTGATGAAACAAGATGCTGAGTCAACAAAGGAAGACCAAAGACCAAAGGAAACCCTGCCCATGGTATTGTTAGAGTTAAAACATTGAGATGGTAGGATTAGGTAGGATTAGAGCAATAGAGCTAGCAAATATGCGCTGCCAGGGAAAACCCTGATGACACAGCACTGCAAGAATTCTACTTTACTCACTTAACTTTTGTTTAAGACAAGGTCTCTCTACAGACTCAATAGGTACACCATGCTGGCCATGAACTGCTCACAGAGACCTGTGTGCTTCTGCCTCCAGAGCGCTGGAATTAAAGTTGAGTGCTATCACATGTAACCTTAATTAATTTTAGAAGATAGGGTCTTCCTACACAATAGCTGGCCTCAAATTTGTGATTCTCCTTTTTCATGTTCCTAACAACAGGAATTACAAGTATATATCAGTATAGATACATAAATTGGGAATCAATCCATGGACGTACAGAGGCCAGTCAAGCCCTGTACCATTAAACTATATCTGACGCCTGCCTTCTTTTTGCTTCCAGACAGAGACTCACTGTATAGTAAAAAATCACCATGGAACTCACTATGTAGTCCAGGGTAGCCTTAACCCTGCAATTCTTCTGCCTTACCCTGGAGTGCTGCGGTTACAAATAAGTACCCTAACACTTTAGTCATCCGGGGCCACTGTGTGAACTCGCACACCGAGCAGACACTCAGCTACACAAGTCTCTACTTGCCTGAGGAATAGTCAGGGTAAAGTTACCTTTTTTATATGTTCCATCAACTCCTTTTCCCATCTTATCCTTGCTGCTCACATCCCCTTCCATGTAAGGGAAGACTCGAGCCTGATGAGTCCACAGATAGTCATTGGACCCAAAGAAGAGAACAGGGAATTCTCCCACATCATGCCTCATTTTATCAATGTTAGAGGGAACAGCTCGTGGATGGCAGATTTCAGCTGGCCACCACCTGGAAAAGGTACAAATAAGAGAAGAAATCTCTACAAGGCTGCAAAGACACGAGGAAAATAACCTACTTAATGTGGGGTGGCCGGGAATGGGGAAGGTATGTATGTATGTGTACAGTTTGCACATGTATGGACAGGTCCAAAGTGAACACAGTGTTTTTCTGAGTCACTGTCCACTCTATTTACCAGTTTTTCCAGTCTAGCTAGCCAATTTGCCCCAGGGATCCTTACCTCTGCTTCCCAAGCTCAAAGACCACAAGTGGGCTATACACCTGCCTCACATTTATGAAGGTGCTAAATTCAGAACTTGCCCAGCTAGAACTTTATTCATTCAGCCATTATCCTCAGCTTCCAACCCATGGGCAATTTTATAAACCAACAACAATACGAGAGAGAATGTCTCAGAAGCCTGGAATAACAAATCCACTCACAGATATATAAAAATTGTCTTAGAATTAGTTATTTTAATTTAAGGAAATAATTATGGAACACAAATCTTTACGAGATGCCCACCTGGTAGTGGTAGCTGGAGATGGCTCAGTGCTAAGAGCTGCTGCTCTACAGGATGTGGGTCTGTCCCTAGCACTGCAGCACGGGTTGTACCACAACCATGGCTATTCAGCTCCACAGGACCCCATGTTTCTTGTACTCACATGCACATATCCATATACAAAATTAAATTATAAAAACTAATTAAAGCAAGTGTGGGGATACAAGAATGATAAATATCACGGGCATCAATGGTAGTATTCTAGACAATTTGGGACTTGAAAGAAAAACCTTCCAGCTGGGGTTAGTGGCACATACTTTTAAATCCAGGAGGGAATTAAACTCAGGAGGAAGAGACAAGTGGATCTGTTAGTTTCAGATCTTCCTGGTTTACACATCAAGTTTCATGACAGCCAGGGTCACATAATTAAGGCCCTTACTCAAAAGCAAAACCAAAACCTAGTAATTATCTAACTAAGCTAATTAATATTTCCATCTTCTAACATCTATCATTTATTTGTGTCAATAACATCAAACATTTCTCTAGATGACCTTTTTTTTTGCTTGTTTTAATATAAGGTCTTGCTATATTGTCAGAACTGGCCATGAACTTGCAACCCTCTTGCCTTAGTCTCCCAAGTGCTGGGAATACAGGGTATACTACCACACACAGCTTCTCTACTAGAAACTTAAAATATATAACTATAGTGTGCCCTTATTATATAATGAACTTATTCATGTTGGCTGGGTAAATGCCTGGGATCAGGCACAAGCAGATTTCTGTAAGTCTGAGGCCAGCCATGGCTATATAATAAAATCTTGTTTAAAATTAAACGAAGAAAACTACATTTTGTATTGTGTATTTGTATGCATTCACAGTTTAATCACAACTTGGAAAACAAAAACAAAAGAAACAACTGGGTATAAACTATGGACAATTATTTGATGGAGAGTGCAAGCAAATACTTTGAAATGTTAACAATGCATCTTATTTATGATCATGGACTTTTTTTTACTTCAGTAAAGAATTTGCAACATCATACATACTATTCCTAGAACTAAAAATCATCTAATTTTTTGTTATAGAGAAAAATTTGATTGGGGTGGGGATTTCTATGCCAAAACATGAAGAACATTTTAAAAGTTGATTATCTACCAGATCATAAGAACTACAAGATGATGAGAGAAAGAGCATCACTCTGTGTCGTCCTTACTCACCTGTAGCGACCAACTTTTACCCAGACAATCTCCCTGTAGTGTGGTTTTTTGCCTGCCTTACAGTCATTGCAGTACCAATTTCCTTCAGGGATATCGATATTTAGGCATTCACGATGAAAAGCAGCAGGACAAGAGTCACAGCATAGAAGGCTGCCTCCTAGAGGAATAAAAACCTGGCATTTAGACCACAAGGTTACATACGAAGTCCTAGCAGTAATGCCTTTGTTTAGCTCCTAGTCAATTATTTGTAACCATAGTAAAAGCTTACTTAATAAAACATGCAGAAGAATTTTTCTGCAACAACAGATCTGACCTGCTCTAACATCCCTGAGCCCCTGGTTCAATCAGGTTTTTAGATAAGGCGATGAGATGAAAATGCACAGTATGACTATGAACATTTTCCTTCCCTTCTAAGATTGTTTATGGCAAATAGAGACCAGAGTATAAAAAAGCACAATTAAGCCTTGTGTATGTACACGTTGTGTTTTACATGCATGTGGAGGTCAGAGGTTGGTGTTGGATGTAGTCCTTGATCACTCATGGCCTTACTTTTTGTGACAGGGTCTCTCAATGAACTGGGTACTCATCAAATTCTGCTAGGATGGCTTGCCAGCCATGGACTCAAGGTATCTGCCTGTCTCTGACCTGACGATGTCATGCTATAGGAATGTGCCTTGCTTTTTACATGAGCAAGAGAATCTGAACTCAGGTTATCATGCTTGTATGGCTGCAACTTTAAAATATAAATTTCAGTTGGTGACAGGAGGGGGCTCTAAGCTACTACACCATATTACTTCAGGAATTCACTTTCCTTGTTGAGATCTAATTTCTTTACAGCAACATTTTATAATGAACAGAAATGCTCTTGAGAACTAAGTTAACAAATCACCCATAATCTGTTAGGTATTCCCCCTCCCCACCCAAAACCCTAACTTTTCAGAACTTGGAAGTTTCACCAATAGTTATCTTAACTATTTTGCTTTGTTGCCAGAGGGGAGTCACATCAGATGAAGCACTTCTAAGCAGGATATCTGGAACTCTATTGAATGATAACGGAATTCTTTGTTCATAACTTACAACAGTCTTCATTTGTCACCACAGTCTTTTTTTTTTTAAAGATTTATTTATTTATTATTATATGTAAGTACACTGTAGTCGTCTTCAGACAACCAAAAGAGGGCATCAGATCTCATTAGGGATGGCTGTGAGCCATCAAGTGATTGCTGGGATTTGAACTCAGGACCTACAGAAGAGCAGTCAGAACTCTTAACCGCTAAGCCATCATCTCTCCAGCCCCATCTCAGTCTTATTAAAACTGTTTAAATAAAGCATGGTTACAGACTTATCACACTGAGAACACTTTAGGTGATCTTTGGACTTGGTTTTAAATTTTATGTAGTAGAGAACTTCATTCATAGGCCATGCTTTTGTTTTTCTATTTTGTTCTAGAAACTTTCTTCTGTCTGGGCATGGTGATCCATGTCTTTAATAGAGGCACTCTAGAGGCTGAAGCATGTGGATCTCTGTGAGTTCAAGGTCAGTCTTGTCTACAAAACAAGTTCCAGGATAACCAAACCCTATTATAAAATATACATATATAAATTAAGATAAGTTTCCTTCAGAAATAAGGCTGAGTGGTTCAAAGCTCTTGCAAAGGACTAGAGTTTCTTTCCTTAGCAACCACATGTTTATTAACAACTTTCTTTAACTCTAGTTCTAAGGGATCTGACACCTTCTTCTGGTCTTTTCTGGCACTGCATTCATAAGATATATGGACATACATGGCAAAGATTATGTATATATCATGACACCAATTCACATGAAATCAAATATCTGGGCATGCTAGGGAAGCACTATAACAATGAGTTATATTCCCAGCCCCATATATTACAAATCACCAAGGATATATGGGAGACTGGAGAGGTGACTCAGTGGGTCATAATGGGCTTCCTACATAATCATGAGGACTAAAGTCAGATTCTCCAAGAACCCAAGAAAAAGGCCAGCCTGTAACCCTAGTTCTGGCTAGCTGAGACAAGCAGACCCCAGGATTCAATAGTGCAGGAGGCTAGCCAAAACAGGTTAATAGAGAGACATTATTTGAGGGTCAGAGAAATGAGGGAAGTCTGATGGCCTGAGTTTGATATCCAGGACCCACATGGGAGGAGAAAACCAGATCCTCTAAGGTGTGGATATACTCATTGCAATACACATCAAATATAAACACTGCATAATCCCTTTGAAACCACTCAAAACCAGAAGTAACAGCTTACCTTCTGAGCACACAAAACACCAGCTGACATTAACATGCTCATGATTCCGGCAGCCCCGCCTAGGGGTGAAGTGATTAGGGCAGATGATACTATTAGATGCAAGGATTTTTGAACCAGCAGCAAGACAAAAGTCATTAGCATGGTATGCCACAGGACAGCGGACACAGCGCATCAGACGACCTGCATTCATGGAAAGCAGGGAAAGGGGGAAGAGCAAGTGTAAGAAATTACATACGAAAACAAAGTGCAAGTCTATTTGCCAGCAAGAAGAAAGCGTCAGCAAATAGAAGGACCACTTAAAAATATGGCTCTTAAATGTGTAACTACTATTAAGAGTAAGAAGGGAGCTCTGTGCTAGTCCCCAGGGGGAGTCAGACTATATACAACTGTAAATGCAGCTGCCTTGGCAAGGAAACAAGACAATTGCCTTGAATACTTATAACACCGGGAATAAGTCCAAATCAAAAGCAATGAAATAATGGAGCACTGGGGTGTGCAGAGGACTCTGTGATGCTGTTTTGCACATGGACCTCCTAATACACTGCAGCAACTAAAAACGAGAATCAAGCTCTAGAATCAATCTCTACGGTGGCGACAATTCAAAGAAGATATAAAAGGCACTGAATAGAAGATGTTTTCAAACAAAATCCTATATTGTAGTATTTTAAACTGCCAGCTGGAAATTCCATAGAATAAACATGCTAACATAATAAAAGGCACCATTCCCTAGGCCACAGCACTGCTACTTTATCTGAGTCTATGAAGAAGTGTTCTAGACTGCACTTGAAAATAACTACTGCCAAAAGTAACTCAAGTCTTATAAGCAGATTGGTTTATACTTAAAAAAAAAAAAAAAAAAATCCATACCTTTAGAAGCAGATACATTGGCTGGATTAGCAGCATGGCAGGTTATACAGATATGCAGGGGGCACCTGAAGCCCTTGTTCTGTGTAACAGTTGGTGGGTACTTCTGGACACACTCTTCATGGTAAAACTTCCCACATAAGGGTAGAAGGCACCTTTTCACATCTTCTCCACTCTGCTTACATACAAAACAGGTATGGATTCCTGGGAAAGAAAAAA
>JADRCD010115171.1:0-20044 GCA_019843815.1 Montemys delectorum
AAAAAAAAAAAAAAATGTCCCCTGAAGAGCTGGAGGGTGGCTCAACGCTCCACATGCTACTCACAGAGCGCTTAAGCTCAGCCCTGCTCATGCAGAGGGAGCGCAGCTTACAATTCCTGGAACCCCAGCTCTCGGGGATCCGCTGCCTTCGGCCTCCACGTGCACATACTAGCACAGAATCTAATAACAACAATAATCCTTAAATTTTTTAAATTTCATGTTTATGGATGAAGGTTCTTCCTCCATGTATCTCTATGCACCACATGCATACTTGCTACCTGCAGAGGTCAGAAGATGGCACTGATCCCCTGCATGCATCCTCATACATGGTATGAGCTGCCTTATGGGTGCTGAGAATCGAACCCAGGTCCTATGGAAGAGCAGCCTGTGCTCTTACCTGCTGAGCCATCTCAGCCTCATAGCAATATAAATATACATATATATATATATATATATATATATATATATATATATATATGAATGACAGGATTCCCCCTTCTCTACAGTCCCAGGTATCCTGGAACACTCTATGTAGACCAGGCTGGCCTCCAGCTTACAGAGATCTCCCTGCCTCTATGGCCTGAGTGCTGGGATTAAAGGTGTAATTTATGCCCAGCAACAATTTTTTTTAATGCCCTCTTTAGAGGCTCAAAAGCATTGACTACTCTTTCAGAGGGACCTGAATTGGATTCTCAGCACCCACATGGTGGCTCACAGCCATTGATAAACTCCAGCTCAGGAGACTCGATGCCTTCTTCTGTCCTGCTCAAGCACACATGTGGTACACGCATGTACGTACAGGCAAAACATCCATATACGTGAGATTAAATACAGAGGCTCCCAGAAGCCTGCCCACCGGGGTTCCTATTTCACCTTCTCGCTTACTAGCTGTGTGACCTCAGGAAAGTTATCCAACCTCTCTCTGCCTCATTTTCCTGTCTTTAAAAACAGAGATAACTTTTGGCTCATTAGGATGTCTGTGAGGATGAGCAATGGTGTCTTGGCTAGAGTTTCTATTGCTGTGAAGAGACACCAGCCAGGCCACAGCAAGTCTTATAAAGGAAAACATTTAACTGGGCTTGCTTACAGGTTCAGAGGTTCATTATCGTCACGGCAGGAATCATGGTGACATGCAGGCAGACAGGATGCTAGAAAGGTAGCTGAGAGTTAAGAGAGTAACACTGACCCTGGCTTGAGCGTTTGAAACCTCACAGCCCGTCCCCAGTGATGCTACACTTCCTCTAACAAGGCCACACCTCCTCACTGTACCGCTCCCTATGAGCCTATGGGGAGTCATCTTCATTCAAACCACCATAGAGAGCTAATACTTTGAAGAGTGCCCCGAACAGTGTATGACAGAGTGAGAACTAAATACATTTAATACGGTAACTGCTGTAGTCCATCAGTCCTACCGTGTGTCTTAGTTCCTCATTGTAAACGTTCCTTACAATTGTGGTATGAGATGGTAGCTGGGAGTAGCTGTCATTCATTGTCCGGGCAAGCGCAAACTTGGCCTGGTAAGTTTCCAAGAGCCTCCTCTCTGCTGCATAGGTTAATTATCACATGCGATACCTTCACACTGAGTGGGCAACACGTGCTTCTAATCAGCACTCCGAGGCTGAGGCAAGAGGATCACACATTTGAGGTCAGCCTGAGCTCCATAGTGAGACTCTTTCTTGAATGATAAAATCAACCTTCAAGGGCTGGAGAAGTGGCTCAGTGGTTAAGAGCACTGACTGCTCTTCCAGAAGTCCTGAGTTCAAATCCCAGCAACCACATGGTGGTTCACAACCATCTGTAATGAGATCTAGTGCTCTCTTCTGGTGTGTCTGAAGACAGCTACAGTGTACTCATATAAATAAATAAGTAAATAAATAAATAAATAAATAATATTTAGGGTTGGTGAGATGGCTCAGCGGTTAAGAGCACTGACTGCTCTTCCGAAGGTCCTGAGTTTAAATCCCAGCAACCACATGGTGGCTCACAACCACCCATAATGAGATCTGACGCCCTCTTCTGGTGTGTCTGAGGACAGCGACAGTGTACTTACATATAATAAATAAATAAATCTTTTTTTAAAAAAATCAAATAAAGAAAAAATCTTTAAAAAATAAAGTAAATCTTCAAAATGTTATATGGCATACTGCTTTCTGATTAGATCTGAGTTCATTCCAAGGGAGGGAATTTATGCCTAGTACTGGAAACCTCTATAGAAGGCCATGGCTGCTGAGGTCATAGGCTCTGGTGGGGGATGAAGAGACTTACTACTACAGCTGTTTTGCTAAATGGACATGGTGTGTTAAACTACATTCTAAATACTACTGTTTATAGCTCTAGAGGTTTTTTGTTTTTGTTTTTGTTTTGTTTTGTTTTGTTTTTATGCAGTAGGCAGTGGATAATACAGAGACTCACTATTCATCAAAGTGTGGGAAAGAAGTAACTGTAGTGGGCTTGGCCCTCAGTGGATCATCTAATTGATGTCATTCCCTCTAAGGCTCTGGCAACATCCAGAGGATGGGAAGGGATTCTGTAGAACACCATCTCCTGAACTCACAGCAGGGGAGATCACCTGCATATGATCTGTACAAGATGGGACCCACTAACATTCCATCGAGAAACAGGGTGGGGCTCCTGAGGCCCCACCCTGGGGAGCCGTGGGTAGTTAATGGATGCTGGGAAAGAGGAAGTCATGTTCCTCAAGCGTGTAGCCATTGCTTAGCTGCCCATGTTCAAGTGAATGATCTGATGCCATGCTCATGAACCTTAAATGTAATGGCCACAAAACTCACTGAACCAGTAAGTAAGCTTGGGAAGGAAGAGTTGGGCAGGCGAAGGAGGGGAGAAATCAGGACAAAGGAACTGTGAATGAATAAACACATAAATTTACACAGTTCAACATTAGGCAGAGTTATTAAGCACTCAGGAAGATGCAGAAATAGATGAGCAAGAGCCCAGTCTTACTGATCCAAGAATGAGCACAATTCTCTGTCTTCTTGCCAAACAATACCCAAATGTTCGTGGCTACAGCCTGAAGAGCCCACCGGGAGATGAAGCTGTGAGATGAAGCTGTGTTGTGTTGTGCGGTTCATTACTCAAGAAAGAACAAGGTCATCAGAGGCACATCACAGACACATCAGTCAACACAGCAACAGCATTTGCAACATGGTATCTGAAGGTTGGAAGGAGTTCTGAAAGAAACAGTGGCTGTCAGTCTTGAAGAGACCTTACCTCAGGCCGGCAAGAGGGCTCAGAGAGTAAAGGTGCTTACTGTCCAGCCTGAAGACAAATTTGATTCCCGTGACCCACATGGTTGTAGAGGAGAACTGAGTCCTACGGGTTGTCCTCTGATGTCCACACACATGTCATAGTAAATGTGCAACTCCCCAACACACTAAATAAACATGGTCTAAATTCTTTTAAAGAAAATGGTATGGGCTGGCAAGATAGCTCAGGGGGTAAGAGCACTGACTGATCCCAATTACCACATGGTGGCTCACAAGCATCCATGATGATGTCTGACGCTTTCTTCTGGTGTGTCTGAAGACAGCTACAGTGTATTACGCCGGAGACCGGAGCAAGCGGGCTGGAGCAATGGCTCGAAGCCCTCTGTACAACTACAGTGTACTCATACACATAAAATAAATAAATCTTAAGAAAGAAAGAAAGAAAGAAAGAAAGAAAGAAAGAAAGAAAGAAAGGAAGGAAGGAAGAAAGGAAGGAAGGAAGGAAGGAAGGAAGGAAGAAAGAAAGAAAGAAAGAAAGAAAAAGAAAATAAAAGAAAATGGTATGACTCATCATGGCTCCTGTGGCACAGAATGGTGAAGAAGCTACCGGGAAGGGGTGGAAGTGGGGGGCTGAGGCAGGAGGATCAGACTCTGAAACCAATCTTGGATACATCAAAAAGAAGAAGCAGGAGGTGGGGAAAGTGTAAAGGAAGAAAAGAGCGCATCTCCTCCCAGCCATTAGACTGGAGTGGGAGGGAATCTTGCTATGACGGTGGGAGGGACCCATTTGCTATGCAGGGTGACTCAGGCTTGAAGATGGGACTTCTGAAGAGGAGAGAGAGATTCTTTCAGTAGCTGAAAACGATGCTGGCTGGTGAGGAAGCATTTCTAGTTCTCTGAATTTAAGAAATTCTAAGTGTTGTGATACATGAAACTCAACCATCAGAAGTCCTTCCCAAGCACACTTCAAGGCTTCGGGGTACATTCCCACTCATCCGAGGCAGCACGCTGCCCACAGTCTATTGAGGGTGGCTCACAGATGTGCTGCCCAGAGTCTATTGAGGGGTGGGTCACAGATGCGCTGCCCACAGTCTATTGAGGGTGGCTCACAGATTTGCTGCCCACAGTCTATTGAGGGTGGCTCACAGATGCGCTGCCCACAGTCTATTGAGGGTGGCTCACAGATGCGTAGCTGGCTCACTAGACCTCCTATGGCTCAGGGCATGGTTAGGCAGACAGTGTCTCCCACTCATAACCTTTTTCACCTGAGAAAGTTTTCTGCAGCCCCAGGAATGTAGGTGTGTGAAAGAGGCACACATCTCAAACACTAATAAGAAACCATAAAGAAATGTACTTTAAAGAATCTTTGATATACATGTAATTTTACCATCTACTAAAGACAAAAGCAAATTCACATACTGAAGTGGATCTGTCCATTTACTTTATGAATGGAATTAAATTTTTGGCTAAATATTTGATACTACAAGATGTACATCTTCAATGTTTTCTAGATTTAGATTATATTTAGATTTTATAGTGGTCAATATGAAACACTGGTTCATATAAATATGTAGTTCAAAACAAGTAGTTTTAAAAATCAGTTCATAAATGGTTGGAAATTCTACCCTCATCTAAAGACAAAATACGTTGAGTAGTTTTTATTTATGGAAGTCAACAACTCCAACAGCAACTTTCATTGTTTTTAATTAATTTATTTATTTGCACATATGTGGTTTTTGGAACAGAGTCTCGAATAGCCTGGGCTAGCTTTGAATTTGTTCATTAGTCCAGGCTGGTCGTGAGCTCCTAATCTTTTTACCTCAGCATTCCAAGGGCTGGGATTGCAGCTGTGAGCCACACTTGCAGGCTTCCATCAGTGTGCTGGGGATTTGTGCCTGTGCGGCAAGCACTTAACCGCTCAGCCACTTCCTCAGCCTCCAAATAGCAATTTTTTTAAAAAAAGTCAAACATTTGCTGGGTAGTGGTGGTGCACGCCTTTAATCCCAGCATTTGGGAGGCAGAGGCAGTTGGATTTCTGAGTTTGAGGCCAGCCTGGTCTACAGAGTGAGTTCCAGGACAGCCAGGGCTACACAGAGAAAGCCTGTCTTGAAAAAAACCAAAAATCAAACATTCTAACATGATATAATCTACAGGTATTCAAACATGATATACGCTGAGAAATGATGGCGGGAAAATATTAAGGTCTATTTTCACAATTAAACCAACACATTTCTATAAGCACAGAAAGCTGAATGTGTACAATAAAAACACTGCAACTCACAACACAGCAATGTCAGATCTCACCAAGGAGCTTAGACCACGTTTGCTGGCCTGGGCGGTGTACCACGTGTGCCTACAAAGTGCATGAGCTGTGACCAGAACCAAGGCCGAGCAGCAGAGTCTCACAATGGAGCACAGCTGACCCCACCAAGAACACTTGGAATCCATCAGACATTTGACTTTGATTAAATTTTTGATTAAATTTTTGCACAGTCAGAAACCTTTTACTGTGGCCAAGTTTGTCATGATCCCCTCGTTCAGTTCTGTGACCCACAATTTGGGAAGCTAGAGGAGTAAGGGTAAACAAAAGCAAAAGCAAGCAGTGGCCTCCGGGAGCATGCTGAACCCAGGGCCACAGCAGGTGGCTGGATCTCCAGTAGGAACTCTGCTGCTCCTTCCCTGGCATGAAGAGAGGCGGAGTGCACAGCCAGGGAGGGCATGGGCCCTACAGTTATGGCTGAGCTTCCCCTCCACCCTAGCTTGGGACCAGACCAGAATATTCTCACCGCTCCTGGAAGTCAGTCTCCGGGCATCATGTTCTAGTCTGTGAAGTAAGACCCAGGGCTATCATGGTCTGTCTGACCCCATCCTTGCTTTTTGTGTTATTTGTCTTGTTGTTGTTGTTGCACTGGGAATGGAACCCAGGGTTAATTGCTGTGTGCTAGGCAAGTGCTCTTCCACAGAACCATACCTCCCACCCCATGGAAATGTGGATGTGTGACAAAACCACACAAACTGGTGTGAGGTTTCCTGGGCTGTACAGAGGCAGCGACACCTATTATGGATCTACCATGACACCAGGTTGGTTAGAGGCGGTGCTGTTTAGGGTCAGAACCAGTGAATGCTGATCTCATAATCCCACACAGTGTATAGATCAGAAAGGGTGTGCGGCACATCAAAGGTCACACAGGAACTCAATAATCAGCAGTGGGTTTGGAACCACTGTCACAGTTCAGCTTAAATACAATTTGGGGGTTTTCTAGGCACCCCTGAGACAGACAGGGATTGAACACATAGAAGATGGCACTTATTACAAACAAGATAGTATTTATCATCAAGACAAAACATGATACATTCCGTGGATATGATAGACAGTACATACAAGATAGTATGTATCAAGACAAAACACGATACATTTCCTGGGTAGGGTCCTCTACCCTTTTCTGGGCATGCTATGGTTAAAGGAGAAAATGGAATCATAAGTCCCCTTCTCAAGAAAAGGCTCTTTAGGGCTGGAGAGAGATGGCTCAGAGGTTAAGAGCACTGACTGCTCTTCCAGAGGTCCTGAGTTCAAATCCCAGCAACCACATGGTGGCTCACAGCCATCTGTAATGGGGTCCGGTGCCCTCTTCTGGTGTGTCTGAAGACAGCAACAGTGTACTTACATATAATAGTAAATAAATAAATCTTAAAAACAACAACAATGACAACAGGAGAAGAAAAGGTTCCTCCACTCTCCCTCTGAGTCTTTCTGGAGAGCATGGATTGCAGGGGTGGGGGATGGGAGTGGGGAGGAGAACCCTCAACAGGGAGCACTCCCTAAGTCCAAGTCCTCAGAGGCTCCTCTGAGCTTGCCTCTGCTGGGGTCATGTATTGTTTCTTCCTCCTCATTCTTGTCTTTCCCCCTCACAGCAGGAGTTGCAAGTCATGGGGGGGGGGTGGGGAGGGCAAGTGTGCATGCACCTGCGTTGTGTATGTGGGTGTTTATTGTGCATCTTAACTACATTCTGAAAACAAATGTAAGGGAGGAACATCACTGCCATCGTTGTCCGAGTGAGGGGACCAGGGCTCAGAGCAGGCCTGGGCAGTGCAGGGTGTCAGGAAAGCCCTCCTCACTAGGTTCTAGCCTGAGCTCAGCCGCCAATCTTCTGGGGGACCTTGGGTAAGTAACGGGCCCTCCCTTGGCTTCAGTGACTTGTCTGTCTCCACCGCGTGCTCACCGGTTTCTCCCACATTCCTGTTCCTTGGACTGTGGCTGCTCAGCAGGACTAGAAGCCTATCATCTGGACGCACTGTAAGCCCTCCTGCCTTTGGATCCCCAAAGAAGGAAGAGGCATAAGCTAGGTCCGTCTTCTGAGCCTCAACTGCCACAGGAGCTGTGACAGGAGGTGGCCTTGCAGAATACTGACTAGGCTGAGTAGCACCAAGACTATTGAGTCACTAGCAGGCACCATGGCCTCCTTGAGCCCAGAGAGCTAGCTGTTCCCCCTACCCTCCCCCCCCAAACACCTTCCTCCTGGGGTAAGGGTGGCTCTGAGCTCAAAGATGGTATCTAGAGTCTGTTGTAGCCTTGGAGACTCTGAGTTTTGGGGCGGGGGTGGGGGAGTGTGTCTGTTTGCCAGCTCTGGGCAATGGCTGACAAAACCTGAGTTCTTCCTGAGAACCAGGAGCCATATTAATGCAAATCTCTATCCTATGAGCTAGTTTTATTATCTCATTTACACAGACAGAGCAGAAATGTCACTTCTCAAAGACAGGAGTATGTACTGCAGAACAGAAGCCTGTGTGTTCCTGGTTGACCCTGGTGACTCTACCATACAGGGCCAGGGTCCCAGGGCCACTGAAGCCACCTTTGGCTCCAGGCAATGGGAGTTACTCCCCGGCTGGGGTTCCTGAGTGAAGGTGAAACATAATGGCTTATGGGTGATTAACTGCAGGAAAGCAAGCCCAGGACCTTTTGCCTTAGAAATTTGTCCCAGGCCAACCAGTTGTTTTCCATCCTCTTCCAGAAGAAAAACCATCCAGTCAGCGGAAAGGTAGCACCCACATTTCCTCACAGTTTGGGGTAAGACATTATTGCCCCTTCCTTGGCCAGCCTTTTAGTCAAAGAGAAGGTCACTGGACACAGTCTCCTCTGCAGGAACTGGTGCTGGTGGTCACTGTGGGGGCTGGGTAAGCCCTGGGGCAGCTCCCTGGAGTAACTGAGGAAAAAACGAGGAAAACAGAGGACGTCAATCCTTATCTGGAGTTCATTAACGAGGAGAACATTAGTCAGCTGTGAAAGCTAAGATGGGGTGATAGGCCTTCGGGTGGGCAGGAGCCGGGGTGGGGGGAAGGCCACCATGGGAGAGCACGGCGTGGGTAGGAACGCCTCCTCCACCCCACGTGCCCAGGCCAACGATGGGAAAGCCCTATAAGTGCCCATGGTCTAGCCTCCCCAGAGGCCCAGGGGAAGAGAGAAGAGAGAGGGGGGTGGAGGGAGGAAGAGCCACCCCGTGGCCCAGACCACTGGCCAGCGCTCAGAAGCAGCATGTGGGAACTCCGGTCCATAGCCTTCTCCCGAGCGGTGCTGGCTGAGTTCCTGGCCACGCTCCTTTTCGTCTTCTTCGGCCTTGGCTCAGCCCTCCAGTGGGCCAGCTCCCCACCCTCTGTGCTCCAGATCGCCGTGGCCTTTGGTCTGGGCATCGGCACTCTGGTTCAGGCTCTGGGCCATGTCAGCGGGGCCCACATCAACCCTGCTGTGACTGTGGCTTGCCTGGTGGGTTGCCATGTCTCCTTCCTTCGAGCTGCCTTCTATGTTGCTGCCCAGCTGCTGGGGGCAGTGGCCGGGGCAGCGATCCTCCACGAGATTACGCCAATAGAAATCCGAGGGGACCTGGCTGTCAACGCTGTGAGTAGCCCGAGTTTTGTCCCTTAGACACTGAAAACCTTTGTGAGGGGTAAGATGGGTGGGACAGGCTCTGAGTGGGGGAACAGAGAGCAGAAGGCCAGGAATACAGCTACCCGAGGAGCGGAAAGGAGAGCAGCAGAAAGGAGAGCAGCAGAAAGAGTCACCGGAAGCAGAATGCTACCTGTAGGGCCTTCCACCCAGCACCGCCAAGGAAAGCAGCCTCGATTTCTATTAGATTCCATAGGAGGACCAGGCTAGACTCTAGCAGGACAAAACAACCTAGCACAGACAGGCCTTTGGGGCCCCAGGGACTCCAGAGTGCAGCGGCAAGGACCTAGAGAGGAAGGGATGAGACATCCCAGCAGCATGAGTATGCCAGGACTGGGCAGTGCCCCTCACAAGGCAAACACTGACAGCTTTGTTTGTGGGGGTACGTTGCAGGCAGGGAGCGCTGCTAAACCCCCAAACCCTGATTCAACTACAAAACCCATAATCTCTCCCTCAACCAAATATCCAAAGTGGCATCGGGGCTTTGTATCACAAACCAAGAAACAGTCTTGGGAAGGGAGGTAGGAGATCAGATGTGCTCATTTGTTAATCTGAGAAGTACCAGAACCTAGCAGAAGGCGGCAGGAAGAGACTACTGGAGTCTGCCTTCCTGTTATCATAGTGAACAGCACCTGGGGCACTTTGAGAGTTGAAGGTGAAACCATGGTCCCTCCGCTCTCCAGTCTGTGTAGACCTAGGAATCTGGGGGACCCCTTCAGCACAACGCACACTTTGTACCCCAAACCAGGACAGCAAGCACCTCTCGGGCCTCCTCCTCCTTCATTTCTCCACTGACTCAATCCCTTGGCTCTGCGCAGACACACTCCTCTGCACATGGCTTTCCTCATGAGAGGAACAGAGGTCCCCCATGAGGGAGCACCCTTTTCAAAACAAACAAACAAACAAACAAACAAACAAACAGAAACCACAGTGAGACCGGACACCTAGAGCCAAAAAGGGGTGAAGGGGGAGCCGAGGGGTAGAGTGTGTCTATGTCTATTAGAAATTAAATGAGCTTGTTTTACAACAGAGAGACATGCAGCTAGCCAAAGGACCCCCTGAAGACATCAAAGGCTTTCTCTAGCAGTGAGGGAGGGACTGGGAACACTAAAGCCCTAGAGAACAGCCACCCCCTGTCCCCCCACCATATCCCAGCCTACCCATCTCTCAGCACCAAACGCTGTTTCTCTGCATTGACCTTAAGTGGTCGAGGGAAACCTGCCTGTCTGCAGGGAATAAGGCACCATAGGGCCCATTTGCCCTGGGGCTAGTGAGAGACCAGTCAGTATTCTCTGAGGATGCCACCAAGAGTCAGCTTGGACCCCAGGAAGCTGCCACTGATGGAGATCGTCCCTGTGCCAGGCCACATCCTATCTTATCCTTGCTAGAGCACTGTAAGTTCAGTTCTAAGGTCTCCCCCTCTCTATGGTTTTAACCTAGCATTCAGTGGACCCAAATCATGGAAGCATATGAACAGAATCATCCAGGGACAGCCTGAAGTTCTGTGACACTAGACTCATACCTACACCACCAGTCTCTGAACAGCATTGCCAGCAAGAGTGGGGCTAGAGGCTTGTCCTTGTCACCCTCAGTCCTCTGGGATTGGTTTTATCATCCACATTTGTGCAGAATGAGACACTGAGACCACAGCAGATAGACTCCCAGCAAGTCAGAGGCCACCAATGAGGACATCCCAAGTCCTTGTTCCTGCCTGTAAGAGGCTGTAGCATAATAGAGGCTGAGGCTAGACCCCGGAAAGACCTTGAAGCACCAGGCTAGGAGCTCAGGACCTAGAGGAGTGTGGGAGTTGAAAGTTGTCACCAATCTGCCCTGTGCAGTGCTCAGCCCCAGAAGGCAGGGTGTGGGGTGCAGGGTGACAAAACCTGGAGAGAAATCCAGCGCTGGGTGTGGCAGGTTATGAAATGGCCTCTGAGCTCAGTCCCCAAGTTCTCTTCTTTCCCAGGGCGGGAGCTGCAGGGACAGTGGGTACCCTATGTGGGTATGGAAGCTCTGCCTTCAGCATCCTCGGCCTCCACAGGATATGCAGGGAGCAGCTAGGGGGACAGAAGCAAGACCTGAATTCGAGGGGTGGAGGGGAGGCAGAGAGAGGTGAAGGGAGTAAACTATGGCTCTCTGACCATGGGACCACATGAAGATGGAGACCCTTCAGCATCCTGTTGCATCAGTATGACGTAGAGATCACACTAGTTCCAGGTTTTGTACTAAGTAGTCCAAAGCTTTTGACTACAATAGGAACCTCTCCCCAAAATCTGAAACACAGTATCTCTTTCCTCTCACAAACCTCAGCCTCCTCTGCCTTGGGGCCAGGATTCAGAGAGGAGGAAGTGGTTACAGTTAAGGTGGAGGGGGCAGTATTCTGGCTCTGGCCTCCTTGAGGTCTCCATGGAGCCAGAAGCAGATGACCAGCCTCCCTGGACTCATCCCTCCATCTCTCTCTCCAGCTGCACAACAATGCAACAGCTGGCCAGGCGGTGACTGTGGAGCTCTTCCTGACTATGCAGCTGGTGCTGTGCATCTTTGCCTCCACCGATGAACGCCGCGGTGACAACCTGGGTAGCCCTGCTCTCTCCATTGGTTTCTCTGTTACCCTGGGCCACCTACTTGGGGTAAGTCCCAGCCACAGGTCCTAACCACCCTGCAAAAACAAAACATACATGGCCCCGAAAGAAACAGCCTCAGATCATTGTAGAGATCGATGCACACAACTACCTAGAGAGAATGTCTCACAGAATGCCCAAGGAGGACACATAACTGAAACTGTGACCCCTAAAAGACAGATATCCTTCTAGTCTCTAGTGAATGCAAGCCCAGGAATTAACCACCCACAGCCCCCATCTCCTTTTTTTGAGTCTGGGTCTTACTAGGTAGTCTCAGCTGTCCAGAAACTCACTGAATAGACCAGGGTTTTCTTGAACTCAGGGAGCTCTTGCCTTCCAAACGCTAGGATGAAAGGTGTGGATCCCTAGTCCCAACCTTCACGGGTTCACTTGAAGCTGAGGCCAGGCTTCCCCAGCTCTGGGAAAGAGGATGAGGATGCTGTGTCCTGTCCTCCTCACCCCCTTCTCTCCTCTACCCCTCCCACTACAGATCTATTTCACAGGCTGCTCCATGAATCCAGCCCGCTCCCTGGCTCCGGCAGTTGTCACTGGCAAGTTTGATGATCACTGGGTAATGGCCAAACCCCTGCCTTCCTCATTCTTAGAAATCACCCCAGAGAAACACTAGAGGCCATATCACATGTGGGGGCTGGGGGCTTTCAATCTCCCTCCGTTCATCCTGACGTCCTGGGAAACCTTTGTTCGACTCTGCAGAGCTGTGCCAAAGATTCCGTCTTCCCCTGTCCCTTCCTATAAATGAAAATAACAGTCAGTATTTTATTGGCTTTCTTGGGAGAAATTAAGCAAGCTTATTTCCATAACACAGTGCCTGGCATTCAGAACCCAGCAAATGATATTCATACTTTAACAGTTAGCCGTGTATGGTGTGTGCTGGGCGTTTTTTCTCAGAGCTTTGCAAACCGTGGCCCGTTTAATTGCCTTGTCTCCAGAAGTGAGCATTCTTGTGGGGAAAGACTCAGAGGCAGTGACTGTCTAAGTCCACACAAGGGGTGGAATCAGGACTCACTGCCAGGCAGCCGGCTTCAGAACTTCAGTGTGGGGCCCACTCGCCCCACACACTAACAAGTCACCGTCCTGACTCATGACGACCTTTATTGCATAAGTCTTGACTGTATCAGAGGCACAGGAGGGCCAGTTTCTACACTAACCAGGATAGCAGCGTGTCCAGGCGATTGCCAGAGCCTTCTCTCCCTCTCCCCCTCCCCCAGGTCTTCTGGATCGGACCCCTGGTGGGCGCCATCATCGGC
Source organism: Montemys delectorum (assembly GCA_019843815.1). Lineage (NCBI taxonomy): Eukaryota > Metazoa > Chordata > Mammalia > Rodentia > Muridae > Montemys > Montemys delectorum. The sequence continues at coordinate 13,049 of JADRCD010115171.1, forward strand.
TCCCTCCTCTACAACTACCTGCTGTTCCCCTCGGCAAAGAGCCTGCAGGAGCGCCTGGCAGTGCTCAAGGGCCTGGAGCCCGACACCGACTGGGAGGAGCGCGAAGTGCGGCGGCGGCAGTCGGTGGAGCTCCACTCTCCGCAGAGCCTGCCGCGCGGCAGCAAGGCCTGAGCGCCCCCGCAGCGCACCGCAGCGCACCGCAGCGCACCGCAGCGCAGCCCGACGGCTCGCCCCCGCCCTCCCCATGGCCCGCCGTCGGTTCCCAGTGCAGAGTAGTTAGCTGCTCCAGCGCCTGCGAGCGCGGTGAGCCTCCAGAAGGGGCTCGCCCGGGAACCTAGCAGTACCTCGGCCTCGAAGCCTTGGCCCCAGCTATCCTCGAGCTCGCCCCTTGCAGGGAACCAGAGACTTGGGGACCGAGGCAGTGGGGAGAGAAGGCAGGCGGGCAGGAGACGGAGAGCTCTGGAGAGCCCGCTCTGGTGTCTGGGGAGAAGTGCATGGAGACCACCTTGGGGGGGGGGGTCTGTGGTTAGTGCACCGTGGATCTAATTTTATTAGGGTGTAAAAGTGCTCGTCTGTCTCCGTGCGTTTCTTTCCTCACGTGCAGAGACTGCATGTTCCTGATCGTGTTCCCCGAGTGCCCGTGCTGATGCAGGGCCAGGACTTTCATTCTCGCTTTGGCCTTTTCCTGAGCCTGCAATAAACCCGCTTTCTCTGCTATAGATGAGTCCTCCCTTGCAACCAGCCCCAGAAAAGGGAAGTGCATTGGGAAGCCAGTTTCCAACCTCTTCTTCCGACCCTCTGGGAAGATTCCACAAGATTCCACCAGTCCTCAGCCCAAAGACTTGCAGGACTTCCTTGCTGGAAGGAATGTGTTATGTAGAGAACAAGTCCCCTAGATATGACCTCTAGGGAAGGGAGGACCGGGTATCCAAGGACTTTCTGCCCCGAGGGAGGGCTCTTCAAGGGGGAGAGGAGAGCCAGGTGTAAGGGTGTGCATGACTCCCATCCCCAGGGAGCATACACACACCTAAAGATTTGCCTTCTACTTGGGCCACGAAAACAAAAGCCCTCTGTGGGGCCCCAGCTTTTGTCCCGGGAGAGGGGGGGATTTGCAACTAGACACTGCTTGTAAGGAGACACTCGGTTTCGCAAGTGAGTCCTGGAGCCCGGCACACAGCGCATGCCTATGGCTGGCAGGGCAAGGTGCTCAGGCATGCAACCACAGGCACCGGGCAACACCCCTCCATCACTTATTGTCCTTCCTCGCCAGGAATCTGTTCCCTCTTTCCTCCCTCCCTGCTCTGTGCTCCACCCTCTTCCAGTTCCCCTTGCCTGACAGTTACTGCGTGTGGACCCTGCAGCCTGCAGAGGAAGGGAGCGACTTGACCAGGCTGAGGCAGGCCGGAATTTAGAACCCAGGCTTCTAAATGCCCAGGTCAGGCATTTAGAATCTCCAGTGAGATTAAGCTGGGATTAAGTAAGGCAGTTAGTTCGTGTAAAGATGCCGTGTTCACTGTGATGTGTTCATGACGCCCTTATCACACTGTGTAAGGGTCATTTCATTCTTGCTGCCTTCTTGGGTAGGTGAGGGCAGAAGAGGCCAGATCTCTAACTTCCTTTGCTTCTTGTAATCGGTGGTTAAAGCAAAGGAGAGCCCTGGGGTCCCAAGGTCCGGACAGGAGAAGGCTTTACCCTTGGCCCTATCCTGGTCTCTGAGCCTTTCCTTATCGCCTGACCCTAGCATTCTTCCCCTTCCTACCTCACACACACTTCCTCTCTCCAGCTTCTGCCTAACTAATCTAAGGGTCACAATCTTGAGCCCCTTCTCTATGCCTTCTGTCACCCCACACTCTCAAGGTTTCTGACTCCATCTATCTCCATCATGAGCCTCATGCTCCAACACCCCACTCATGTGACCATGTGTGTATAGGGGAAATCTCTGTAACTGACCTTTCTGTCTCCTTGATCAAATTTCTCACTGGAGGCAAGAAGGCATGTGCTGGAGGTACATGCTCTGGAAAGGGCCTTCCCGAACTCCAGCAGCTGGTGACAGTGGCTTGACCTCGTGGCTGCCAGAAGAGTGGGATCGGTGACCTCTGGGACTGCCCCTCAGTCATTGCCCTGAAAGTTCAAAGGCACTTCACCCCCAACACATCCCTCTTGAAGGTCAAGAATGTATCTGAACCACTTTCTGAGTCATATCATCCCCGAGACTGGGGCCAGAGACCGTAGCGAGATTCTAAATGATGAGAGGATAGGGGAGTAAGGGTGATAAAGCTTCTCTGTGTCCCAGCAACTTTTATCTGTGCTAACTTTTATCTAATGAAAACCTTCAATCAGAATAATAGCCCCCAGCCATGTAAACCTTTGCTATTTGCAGATAACTCCCTTGGCATCCCAAGCTTGGGAGGCAAGCATCGCAAATGCTTCTTCCCCATTTGATTCTGAAACTGAGGCCCTAGAGTCTGCTCCAAAGACACACAGCAAATACACAGCAGAGCCAAGACTTGAACTCAGGACATCTTATGCAAAGTCCTGTATCTTTTCATGGAGGCAAGCCACAGGCTCTTCCTGCCATCCCCTGGCCGAAGCCTGGACACTCATCAGGGCTGGTCCAGCCCAATCCAGACCCCAATCATGTAGTGGACAAAGAGCCATCGAGAGGGTGGTGACTGGGTTAGGAGGAAATGACACAAGGACTCATGGATGGTTCCAGCCCTTGAAGAGCACTCAGCCAAGAAGGTAAAGATCAGGCACACCCAAACTAGACAGACAGACAGTATGAAGACAGGTGGACAGGTCTCCAGGGCCCCAAGCTGGCGGGTGCAGGGCTCTGGACTGACAGGAGGAAGTGGCTGAATCTGTCCCAGTAACATCCTTTCCCACTTTGTGCCCAAGGACTTCATAACCCCAGAAGTTGCTTTGATGTCTGTATTTCCAAGCTGTGAGCTGTACGTATATCATGCCTCTCAGACAGAGTGTAAGCTTTCCAGGGGCAAGACATTCTCTTACCTACTTTCCCTCTTGGTCTTGTCTAACTCAATGTTCTGCAGATAGTAAACACTTAACAAGAGCTCGTGTGTCAATCAATCAGGGTTGCATATAGTAAACATTCAGTAAATACGCAGTTGTCAATGTTTTTTCTCCCACAACTTAGAAGTAGTCATTACAGTCCAGGGGCCAGAGACAGTCCCAGGTCCCCAACATTTCCACCCCAGGAGTCTCTTCCTCCCAGGGAATTCAGAAGTCCCTAATTAGGAGAAACAGGATGAAGACCTTTCTCTGAGAGATGCTAGTCCCTTTGCCACAAGTGGGAAGCCATCCTTCTCTGCCCTAAGGTTTCCAGGGGGCTTCCTTTGAGCAGGAAGGCCAGGACCTTGAGGGCAAAGACAATTATTATTTTCTTCATCATCACCATCATCGTCATGTTTATCCTATGTGTTGTGAACATTTTCCTGCATATATGTCTGTGCACCATATGTGTGTTTGGTGCCCACAGAAGCCAGAAGAGGACATCCCTCAGACATAGTCACAGACTATTGTGAGCTGCTGTGTGGGCCCTGGGAATCAAACCTAGGTCTTCTGGGATAGCAGCCAGTGCTTTTAACCACAGAGTTGTCTCTACAGCTCCCAGGTCTAAAGTGTAGTACCTATGACAGCAGAGGAAGAGACAGAATACAGCCCCATTGTTACCCAAGAGTGCCTGAGTTCCCTTAATCTTTAGTTCAAATTGGATCCTTGGCTTTGACACAGAAAAGAACTCCAGGAGAAGCCAGTATGAAACAGAGTTGGAGTTCATTAAGAGACAGCTTTAATAAAAGAAAAATAAGAACCACCTGAGTAGATGGGTGTGCAATTGTCAGTAACGAGTCTCACTGACACCTCTAAGCATTTGCCATATATAACATTTGGGTGACTCTCAGAGGGTGCTAAGAAACTGTTTTTCTTCAATAAATGAGATTTCAAGGTGGGTCTGGAGAGATAGGATTACAATCTGATAAAATAAAACCAGAAACCACTAGGGTTGTGCAGGGTGGGGGTGGGGGGAGGTTAGAATGCATTGTTTTACTGTAAAGGGTGTTTCTGGTAAAAGTCCTAGAAAAATTACAAGTTTACAACTGGGCAGGAAGAAGCCTTAAGCAAATGTTAATTGCCTTGGAGTTAGTCACTCTGAGCTAGCAAGTCCCCCTTCTATAACAGATGATAAAGTGGCTTCAGGGGAGGGAGCCTTAGGTGTGGTTGCAATGAGATAAGGAATGGCAACAGATACCTTGACTTCACAAGTTGGTTAGGATAGCTTTTCATGGTAAATGGGGTCTTTCCGGAGAGACCTAGAAAACGGAGCATTTACATTGGGAGAGGAGAAAGGCCTTAAGCAAATGTTGCTAAGTGTGTTGGAATTTACTATTCTCAGCTGGTAAGAGCTTCGCCCACACTCTAGGGTGAAGGGCTCCTTTCTCTTCCCATATTCCCAAAATTTTGCCAGTAATTCTATCACACCTGATCTCCAGTAAGAGATCTAGTGACCCTGATGGTCCTTGAATATGAAATATGAAAATGTCTCAGACTCAGCCTTGGAAACAGAATCGCTGAAGTTTGGGGTAACCTTGACAGATGGGGCCTCTTTAGTTACACCAAAATGATTCTTTGTGACCAAGTCTACATGGCATGTTATGGTCTCGATCCCAGCCTGAGCCAGTGACTTCAGACTTCTGGTCTTCTCACAAAGTTGCTTGGAATTAAATGACTTTCGAAGTAGAGACAATTCAAACCTATATTTTAATCCATAAAATGTCAAGAACTCGTTTTTTATTTGTTTGTTTTTGAGATAGGGTCTTAAGGTATAACCTTTGGCTGACCTAGAACTCAACATGTAGACCAGTCTGTCCTTGAACTCAGTGATCTGCCTGTCTCTGCCTCCCGAAGGTTGGAAAGAACAGCTACCATGCCTGGCCAAAACTTGCTATTCCCCCCACCCCCGACCCCCACCAAGTACTGGGCATTGAACTCAGGGCCTTTCATATGCTAGCAAAGACTCTACCACTGAGTTATATTCTCAGCCAGAACAAGTTCTAGGCCTTTCCAGTCCTTTGTTAGCTGGGAAAGAGAAGGCTCAAATTCCCAGGCAGCAACTTCTTTCATGGTCAGTCTCCTGAGAGCCGTGAGACCAGCCCAATCTAAGAGGACAGATTGGACCTATGGATTCAGGAAGACGGTGCCTGGGCAGAGAAGATGCATTTAAAAGGAGGAAGGGTAGCCAGGGAAGAAAATTAAGTGCAGCCACAGGGAAGATGTCTGGCCTGAAGGTTTCTGACCCTGGATGTACTGCCCTGCTCTGCTGGGGGCATAGCCCTGCGACTCCGGAGAAAAGAACAGTCCACCTGACCCGAGCCGTTGGGGAGGAGCCGCTCAGCAGGAAATGCCAGGTAGAATGGGAACAATAGTGGGGTTTCTTTGGACCCTGTTTTCTTTGGCCTCTTAGCTGCCACCTGGCCCAAAGTTCCTCCTCTGGCTCTTGCCTTTCTGTAGGCTCCACCCTCGTCCCCTGCTGGACACGTGTAGCACTTCTCTTCCTCTGCTGCGCCCTGGGGCTCAATTACCCTAGGAGGCTTTTTAAACAGACCAAGGCATGAGGTGACTTTCCTGGGCCTTGCTCTATGGCTGGTAGAGTGCAAAGTGCTCAGGCACGAATGGTGGGGGGCAGAGGGAGTGTAGCTCTTTTCCTGAGATCCTGAGGGTGGGTCCTTGCTCTGCCCCCGAACCCTGAAAGCCCTCCAATCTCCTACACCTGCCAGACCTGCAGAGGGGAAGATGGAAGGTTGGGAGAGGCAATGGAGAGGGTCAGAAAGCTCCCCCCCCCCAAAAAAAAAGGACTAGAGGAAGCTGGGAACTAGAAAAATGTGTGGCCCGGCCCAAGAGTGGAAGGACTTGATGGAGTGGGGGTGGGGGCCAGAAAGACAAACTGTGAGTGTGAGACGTAGGAAAGTGAGATAGACGGGCAGAAACGAAGACCCACAGATTAAAAGAGGCCAAGTGCAAGCGGACTACATAGAGCTAGAAACAGTAATGGACAGATTTAAAAAAAAAAACAAGGAAGAAAACGCAGAAACCAAGTGTCAGAGAGATAGGCAGAAAGAGGAAGACTAAGAAGGCAAAAGGTGATAGAGTGAGGAAAAGAGACAGGGCTAAATGACTGGTGGGGAGAGGGCGCGTGGGGAGAGAGACAGAGAAACAGAGAAAGACAGAGAGACACAGAGAGAGACAGAGACAGAGAGAGACAAAGGAAAGGGGGTGATACTGAGACTGTCACGTTGGGAAAAAGACCAACAGGGATAAGAAGCAAACTCCTCACGGAGTCTAACGTGAAGGAGTTCTGAGTTGAAAACTCAGTCTCAGGGCCCAAACAACCCAAACTGATCGCCACCCCAGCGTCCCCAAGGGCTGCCACTGAGAACGCCTCCTAGAGCCCGCTGCCTGGAGGCACTGCCGCACGCGGCGTCGAGGATTTGCCGAGCGCAGAGCAGGCGGGCACTGTGCTCCCGATCCAACGCCCCAGCTCCCGCCGGGCTGGACGGGGAGAGGCCCACGATCGCCGAACCGCCCCCGCCACGGGCGGATAGGGAGCTAAGAGGCGCTGTCCTCTGAGAATCGCATCACTCTGGCCCGTCCGTGGGGGAGACCGGGTCAAGATGCTCCGGTCGCGCGAGCCCAAGGAGGAGAAAAGGGGAAGGCTGCCGGCCGGCCCGGGACGCCGGTAAAGGCCGGCGGGAGAGGGACTTCCAGAGCTCTGGGCCAGAGCAGAGCGGGGACCGCGCGCAGCCGCCGGGAGAGCCCAGCACGCACGTCGACCGGGAGGGCGCGGGAGCAGCGCGGAGCGCACGATGCGCGCGACCCAGCCCGCGGGGCCGGTCTACACGGCCGCGTGGGTCACGTGGCCCGGGCGGGTCCGCCGCTGTGCCGCAGGGGGGCCGGGGGTGCGCGCGGCGGGGGGCGGCG
>JADRCD010115285.1:0-10110 GCA_019843815.1 Montemys delectorum
TGCTTACTGACTTGTTCCCCATGGCTTGCTCCACCTTCTTTTTTACTAAGAACCTGGCTCAGGGATGACAATGTCCACAATGCACTGGGCCCTCCCCCACCACTTAATTAGTGAATTAAGAAAATGCCTTACAGGTTTCCCTATGACTGGATCTTATGGAGGCAGTTTCTCACCTGAGGCTCCCTCCTCTCCGATGACTCTAGCTTGTGTCAAGATGACATAAAGCTAGCCAGCACAGGAGGTCTTGACCTTGCCTGCATCTTTATCAAAAAGACGTTGTCAGTCCCTGACTCAGCCATTTGTAAAGAGTGTTTGCTAAAGTGTTTTCTCTGGTGTATTGGCCCCCACCCCTTCTTTTTCTGTGACTAAACACTATAACCAAGGCAACTTATAAAAGAAAGCTTTTAACTGGCCTTACGGTTTCAGAGAGTTAGAGTCCATGGTGACAGGAACATCTTGACGTATAAGCCGGACACAGAGTCTTTTGAAAACTCAAAGCCTCCCCCCTGGAACCTCTCCTTTGATGATGCCGTATTTCTCAATCCTTCCCAAACATCATAACCAAGGCAACTTGTAAAAGAAAGCATTTAGACATGCGAGCAGCCTGCAGGGCTGTCTTCACGCTCAAACTGCCACACAGTATTTCAAATCCTAAGGAGAGTGCTGTTCCCTCTTCCTTACCAGGGGCGCAGAGGGTGGGGGTTAAAGCTCATCGTGAAGGGAGGGAAGGACTTTCAAGCCTGCTTATGTCTTATTAGCTGCCTAACACAGGACAGACTGCAACAGGGACAGATGCACAACACAAGGCAGAGAAGCTTTCTCTAACACAGCTGAGCTGTGTCCTGCTTGTGCCTTTTAATGGTCTTGTAGTGTTAGTCTGTCACAGTTGCTGTAACCAATACCTCTTTCTGGGTGGTTTTAACGAAACAATTTTTTTTTTTTTAATTTTGTGGTTACTGTACACCAAGGTCAGATGCCAGCGACTTTTGTTTTCTCCCCAGGTCTGTGTCCTTGGCTTGGGGCTGCTTTCTTGTGTCCTTAGACCCTTTTCTCTGTATATGCCCTCTCGTCCTTGGTGTTTTTGCTATCTAGATGTGACATGGATTAGGACCATCCTAAAGCCATATTTCAACTTCCAAAGTACTACTGTAGTTGAGGGCACCAGCATATATGACTATATGTGGGGGGACACAAACTTGACCCCTGACAGTTTTGGTTAAACTGTGGTTGGTCAGGGTCTCTGCTCTTAGGCATTTTTGTGTTTGGGCAGGAGGCTGCTGTTGGCATTTGCAGTCTCTGGCCACAAGGGGTCAGTAAAGCCTGCCCGGTTTCACCAGTCAAAGGGCAGGTAGCCAGTGTTAGGTCTTCTTGCAGACTCAACTCCCTGCTTTAAATATCAGTAGTTTACACTATTGCAAGATTACCAGAATGGTACCATTTAAGATTCACATGTTGATGTTTATCTTGTTGATTGAAGATATATTCTTCAAAATCAGTACTTTGGAAAAAACATCCTGATATTTTATCCCAATCTATACCGGGATAAAATAGTACTGAACAGCATGCTACTTTAAGCTTATTTTGACAATTTAAATGAAAACAAATTAACGCATAGAAGAGAAAGTGAGAAGGCAAGGGGCAGTAGAGGAAATAAAGATCGTGGACTCCAGATCATGGACTACGTAGAATTCTGTGCTGTTGCCTACACAGAAACTGGAGACTTGGGATGAAGAGCCAGGTTGGGAAGGATGCTGCTCTGAGGGGTTGCAGGTGTGAGGTACCTGGGACTATCCAGATGTCTAATTCTGTCACGGAGATGGAGGTGATGGACACACAGGAGTGCCTAGATAGATAGAAAGATCTGGTTGCTCTGTGCTTGTGTTGATGGTGGAGCAGTAGGTAAAGTGCATTGTGGGAATCTAAATGTGGGAAGGAAAGTGAGGGCAGAGGACACATAGACAGAAGAGAGCTCACAGGGAGACTCGGTGTTCAGTCCAGCTTCATTAGCAGTCAGGCCTGTCAAGACTTTGAAGACAGTGATCTCTGAGAAAAGTGACAATGTTCACACTTAAATCTCTACTCCCCAGCTTTCCCTGTTGCCAGTGTCATGTCCTCTTGCTACATCTGATTCATAGCTGCATTTTCACTTTCTTTGCTCATGTATGTGGCTTTTTCTCGAGTATAAGTTATAAATTAACTTTTGAAATGGATAAAAATTTGATTTGTGCATTCAGTATCACCTCATTATGAAAATAATGACTTGCCTTCCTTATTTTTAGATTGTGCAAGATGCATACAAAGAAAAGATGGCCACTGTTTATCCTGAACCCCAAAACAAAGAAGAATTTGTCTCCTCCCAGATGTACAGCACTAATTATGACCAGATCCTACCTGATTGTTATTCGTGGCCTGAAGAAGTCCAGAAAATACAGACCAAAGTCAATCAGTAACACAACAGCTAGAATTTTTAACTTTATTAATAAGATCTTGACGTTTTCATGATTCTTAAGGGTCAGAATCTTTTATGATGATTCATAGTGTGCTTAGAATAAGGTGACTTTAGTTTAATAACAAGCTCACGGGAGTATATTAGTATAAATTAGGATAAACTTCACACTAGCCAGTTTTGTTTCAGTTATTGTGGATATTTGTTTTCTCTTGTGATTATTCTCTTTAAGAATTCTGTTTAAAAGCTACTGTACCTGCTGCCGAGAAATCCCTCACTGATATGTAGGAAGTTAATGGAAGACCCACATTAGTAATAAATTAATATAGCATAACTTGATTACATTAAATGCCTACATAAAATAAGTCTTTCTTGACTATTTTGTTAAAATCTCTTAAACAGTAAAGATAAACACAAACTTAGGCATAGCTGACCTTTTACCAAACAGAAGCACTACTTTGTTGCCTAGAGAAAAAATTGTCTCAGGACTGTTATTCCAGGCCTCCGTTAGCTTTGTTCTTTTTGAACACCTGAACTCTTAACACCTCCGAGAAAGCTCACTGCTGTTTACAGTACCTTGCACAGCCTTAGATCATCAGAGTCCTCTGTCATTGTTACATCCCATAGAGTAAAGCTCTCATTGCCTTGGTTTTGAGTCCCAAACACTCCGTAGAAACACCCTTTCTCATCTCTGACCAGCCCCCGGCCCCGCCCCTGGCCCCCTGCAGAGACACTGGGGTGTTTTTGTCAGTGTAGCCTAGGCAGTGAGAAAGGCTGCAGGGAGGGTCCTTGAGAAGGGCCCCTGAGGACCCACCTCTGAGACGAGGGTGTCAGATGCAAGACCACGGTTCCCAGACAAGCTGGGTCTGTGCGGGTCACTTGTCGTAATGTCCCTGTGGTTATTATTTCAGATGACTGAGAGCTCATGGCATAAATAAGTACATCTCCAAAGCCAACCTTTCTATCAGATATTAAAATATGTTAACTACCAAAACCATTCTGTGAGGAAAAACAAGCCTTTCCCAGGTTGTATTAATTTGCTGGGCCAGTTGATAATGGCATGACTAGCCTTAATTCATTCTGTACATCTAGAGACACTTGTGATTTTGAAGTTGCTTTAAAGCCTGTGTGGGTTTACAATGGGCAACTCTGTAAAGTGATCTCCTTGAAGGTGAAGATAACAGATTCTTTCAGATGTGAGTTAAAAGGGTACAGACTTTCTAATGACAACTTTTGACTAACGGTTTCTTCAGTGTAGTTATTTGGGAAAGATTCAGAATTTCTATCTATTCTTGTCTGTTTCCATGTTGTCAGGTAGTTGTAAATGAATGTATTTACCTATGCAAAAGATTTATTAAAGCCTAGAGAATATGAATAATATCGTAAATGTCATTTTTTCTTAAAATAGCATCACTGCACTTGATAGTGCTGAGTTTTAGGAGATCATATTAAGTTATTAAAAGTTATTAAATTTTTAAAGAAGGTTTTGTTTTAAATTGTGTGTGTGTGTGTGTGTGTGTGTGTGTGTGCATGTACTTTTTTTGCCCTGGTTTTCTCTGGTGCCCACAGAGGTCTGAAGAGGGTGTCATATCCCCCAGAGCTAGAAGTACAGGTGGTTGTAACCCCCTGATGTGGGTTCTGGGAACTGAACGAGAATCCTCTGGAAGAGCAGCAAGTGCGGTTAACCTGTGAGCCATGCCTACAATATAAAGGTATTATGAAGTTTTAAAATATTCTAATAATTGCTCATTCCAGTGTGGACTTCATTTAATATGTATATAAGCATATGTGCGGGATACTGTGAGTGACCTCTTGTTGTTCTTAGGGAAAGATGTCCCAGCAGGCATTAGACAGTTACTCCCTAGACATCAGGTGTCACCATCCATTATTTCATCCATGGTATCCTGGTGGTTGCCTCATGAGGCTGATATTATAAGTCACTTGTCAAGCCCACAGAGCTCATAAGCACAGGCATCGCATCCAAGGCTGTGTTTTCCTGTCTTCGTTCTCTCTCCTTTCGCTAGTCTGCTGTAGAGTTGCCAGCAGTGTGCCAAGTGCATTCTTTAAAAAGTAGAATTCACGTTAATAATAAATTGAATCAATACATCCAAAATGTTATTTCAAAATATCATCAATCCAAAAATTATTGAAATATTTGGTCAAGTTGATACCAAAATCTTTTAAAGGCAGTACTCCTCTCCACTGATGTTTTAGTCAGTTCAGAGCAGCCACAGGCTGGCCTTTTTCTCATGCACCTACTGCCTGCTGCTTCATCCACCCAAGTACTGGGATCACCAGTGTTTGCCATCACTCACAGCATGAGACAATAACTCTTCCTTGGGATTTCTTAATAGAAAGTTATTTCACCCTAGAAACAGTTCGTACATTCAGTACACTCCCACATTGTAAGGCTATGCTAATTGGAAGGGTCACACTAATGCTCTCAGGAGATAGAACCGTTTTTTTTTTTTAAATTGAAACAGTTTTTTAATTTATTTTTACGTACATTGGTGTTTTGCCTACATGCATATTTGTATGAAGGTGTTGGATTGCCTGGAACAGAAGTTCCATACAGTTATGAGCTGCCATGTGGGTGCTGGGATTGAATCCCAGTCCTCTGGAAGAGCAGCCAAGTGCTCTTAACCACCGAGCCACCTCTCTCCAGCCCTCCATTTCATTTTCTAGTGCTACTGTCTTTATCTTGTGTTTCCCAAAGTAACCAAAAGGACAAGAAAGCATGGAGCATTAATGGAGGACCGGGGAGGGAGGGCTTCTCCTCCGCTTCTGCTGCTGTCACTCAGCCACAGGGCTGCAGCACAGGAGGAGCATGCTCTATTTTCTTCTTCCTTCTCTTTTTTCTTTTCTTTTTTTCTTTTGCCCAGGGCTGCAAGAGGAAGTAGATAAGGTGAACATGGAGCATCGACTCTGCCACAAACCCAGTTTTTGTTTGAGGTTCACAAGGAAGTGAGTAAATGCATCCTAGCATATCTGTAAAATAGAAGGCCACTCCAGTAACACCCGAGACAAATTCTGCTTTTATAAGCAGTGCCTGGACCAGCGTAAGCTGTAACCCAACCGTGACCCACTGTAAATCCTACTGAAATTTCACAGCCTTCCCCTGCCCCCCCCCCAAATCCATAAGAAATGACACGGCGTGTTCACGTTTAGAAGAAAAAAAAATTCTTTGAAAAAAAAAAAGTTCCATGTACAATTGCAAAGGAAAAATCACACAGAAAAAAACTTGAAGGTGTGGTGCTTACTGAGCGGGGACGAAGTCCTTGACAGAGTGGCAGATCTGCCTTGCAATATCATGCAAGGCTTTGAAAATTATTATTATTACAATGTGATTAAAATTCAGGAGAAAGACAAAACATAGATTTTATCATAAACATAGAGTATAAAGAATTCAGTGGTTCAAGCATGCTGGAGGGCGGCTCTGGAGTTCACCCGTAGAGGAGGAGCTCTTGGTGTTTGATAGCTGCTAGGAGAGGAGAGACAGTGTCTTTAACTGTGACCTGCTAGGTCTGCCATTCTGCAGAGCAGGCTCTACACCCAAGAGTGTTGGGGCAACACAAATTGGGCTTGGGGAGGGGAGGGGAAAGCAAGCAGGATGGGCAGGTGGCGGATCTAGGAGGAGTTGGAGGAGGATGGCAAATGTGAAAAAATATAGAAAGTCATAATATCACTGTTTTAAAAGAAATATACATTCTAGATCTCAAAAATAAAATATGTGGAATAAAGGTTCATTGGAGGCTTAACATTAATTAGTAGATCAATAACTTCAAAGGCTGGTCATTAGAAATTACCCAGATGGGCTGGAGAGATGACTCAGTGGTTAGGAGCACTGACTGTTCTTACGAAGGTCCTGAGTTCAAATCCCAGCAACCACATGGTGGCTCACAACCATCCTTAACAGGATCAGACGTCCTCTTCTGGGGTGTCTGAGGACAGCTACAGTGTACTTACATATAATAAATAAATCTTAAAAAAAAAAAAAAAAAGAAATTACCCAGATAGGAGCTGGGGTTGTAACTCACTGGTAGTCTAGCATGCACAAGGCCCTGGGTGGAAATACTGGGGAGCCAGTACTACAAGATGGACAGGCAGACAAACAAATACAAAATCTCAAAACCCAAACCCCAAATGGCTTAACATCAGTATTCTCCAGCAGTCAATGGGAGACAGGTAGAATTTGTAACCAGTTTAAGCTGGTCTAGTGCGAAGAGACTGGCATGGCCTATAGGAATTTTTGCAGGGCTCAGTGATGTGAATTGATGTCTGAAAATGAACAACCAGGCAGTTTGGATGCTCACTGAGAAAGATGGCTGCTTTGGGAGTACTTATCTGCCAAGCAGAACCCAGCTTAGAACATAGACATGAGAACTCCTTGACAGGGACAGTAGCAGTGTTGTAACAGGAGCCAACAGAAATGCTACACAGAGATGAAAGTCTCTCTTGTCAGTCTGCTTTAATCACTGTAATAAAAATGTGAAGCAAATCAGTGTAAAGGAGAAATGCATACTTGGCTCACAGTTTCAGGGGAGTCAGCCCAGGGCCACTGGACTACTTTCCTCACTGTGGGATTGTGGGGAGAGAAAACACTGTGATTGGTGGAGCATGTGACCGAAGAGACTTCTCATTCTGTCAGGAGGCAGACAAAGGTTTGAGGACACGATATGTTCTTCAAAGGCATTGTGTCCCAGTAATCACAGCACACCTCAATTCAAGGCTGGCCTGAGCCACACAATGAGGTCCTATCTTCTCAATATATATTTTAAATAACTCCAAACATATTAACTGTATATTTCAAAATAATACATCACTACTAGTATTTTCTTAAATGAACATAAATGTATAAAGTCATTTTCTTTGTTTGTTTTGTATTTAGTAGAGTTTAAAATCTTGGCTCTTTCTGTGGTACAAGCCCAAAATAAGAACAATGTTTAGACATTGGATTTCATTGTAATAAGGCTGTACTTCAATGACCCTCACATTACCAAAGGATCTTACCTCGATCGTAACTAAGCTGAGAGTTGGTAGTTCTGTTGTGCCAAGGAATGAATTGTAGGCACGATTTTTGGATACAGACTTCCTGCTATGGTCAAAGCTATTTGACTTGAGTGACTGTCCTTATTCTTAGTCCACAGAGAACAGGTTACATTCATTTAAGAAATGGTGTGTGTATTAAGATGGTCTATTCATAAAGTCATTCACCAACTGTTTCAATGAACAGTGATTCTGCTTGGAGGGTGGTGGCATAGACATTAGGTGCAGGTAAGAATCCGGTTCATTGGCTTTGATAATTTGGAAAAGCATTCATCTCAGAGAAAGAGTAACTTACAAAGTCGTCTTCTTCAAACTTGATACAAGAACTACAAATGTCAAGCAAAGCATTCAAAAGCCACCTCCCAAGTTAATTGTCTATGTCTCCCTTGGGTATATAAATACTTTTGAAATATATATAAGCCGTTCTGAAAACCATAGTATAGTGTAAAAACATGAAATAAACAATACTACTAATAGAGAGGATGAGATAGGAGAAGCAAGATTTCAAGACCCTTATGTTGTACACAGCCAGACACTGTCACAAACAAACAAGCTGAAAGTGTATATAGATTGTACAATATTGGACCTATTTTTCCAATTACCAAATTAGAGAGACCATTGGATGACAATCAACAAATTTCTAATTCCTCATATTTTTGGATTTCAATCAATTAGGATATGTTGGTAATATTAATTTTCATATTAAGGTATTAAGAAAAGGTAATTGTCACTTCCTGTTGTTTTTGTTGTAAGACATGGAATTTGTGTGGATTTGTTGAAAGATTACTTTCTTGCTTCTTCTGGGGTGCAGTTTTGCTCCTTATGTTGATGTTTTCCATCTATTATCCTTTGTAGGGCTGGATTTGTGGAAGGATATTGTGTAATGTTTTGTCATGGAATATCTTGTTTTCTCCATCTATGGTAATTGAGAGTTTTGCTGGGTATAGTAGTCTGGGCTGGCATTTGTGTTCTTGTAGGGTCTGTATGACATCTGCCCAAGATCTTCTAGCTTTCATAGTCTCTGGTGAGAAGTCTGGTGTAATTCTGATAGGCCTGCCTTTATATGTTATTTGACCTCTTTCCCTTACTGCTTTTAAAATTCTTTCTTTATTTAGCACATTTGGTGTTTTGATTATTATGTGACAGGAGGAATTTCTTTTCTGGTCCAGTCTATTTAGAGTCCTGTAGGCTTCTTGTATGTTCATGGGCATCTCTTTCTTTAGGTTAGGGAAGTTTTCTTCTATAATTTTGTTGAAGATATTTACTGGCCCATTACATTGGGAATCTTCACTCTCTTCTATACCTGTTATCCTTAGGTTTGGTCTTCTCATTGCGTCCTGGATTTCCTGGATGTTTTGGGTTAGGAGCTTTTTGCTTTTTGCATTTTCTTTGACTGTTGTGTCAATGTTTACTATGATGTCTTCTGCCCCTGAGATTCTCTCTTCTATCTCTTGTATTCTGTTGGTGATGCTTGCATCTCTGACTCCTGATTTCTTTCCTAGGTTTTGTATCTCCAGGGTTGTCTCTCTTTCTGATTTCTTTATTGTTTCTATTTCCATTTTGAGATTCTGGATGGTTTTGCTCATTTTCTTCACCTGTTTGATTGTGTTTTCCTGTAGTTCTTTAAGGGATTTTTGTGTTTCCTCTTGAAGGGCTTCTAGCTCTTTACCTGTGTTCTCCTGTATTTCTTTGAGGGTGCTATTTATATCTTTCTAAAGTCCTGTATCATTATAATGAGAAGTGATTTTAGATCTGAATCTTGCTTTTCCAGTGTGATGGTGTGTCCAGGACTTGCTATGGTGGGAGTATTGGGTTCTGATGATGCCACATAACCTTGGTTTGTGTTGCTTATGTTCTTATGCTTGCCTCCTGCCATCTGGTTATCTCTAGTGCTACCTGCCCTTGCTAATTCTGACTGGAGCCTGTCCTTCCTGTGATCCTGGTTGTGTCAGAACTCCTCAGAGTCAAGCTGTCTCTGGGATCCTGTGATTCTGGAATCCTGTGACCCTGGGCTTGTTAGAGCATCTGGGAGTGCAGCAGCTTCCTCTGGGTATTGTGGGACTGGCTGTGGAGCCTAGGCCCAAGGTCTGCTCAGGACACCAGCCCAGAGAGACCGGAAGGAATCTGAGCCACTCTGCTGGCAGAGTTCCTGTGTGCCTGGTCCCGCTGGTACCAGTTACTCCTGGTGTTGGGACAGATGTTGGGTCCTCCTCACCTCTAATCCTGAGAGTGTCAAAGCACCTGGAAGCGGAGCTTCCTTTGGGTGTTGTGGGACTGGCTGCAGAGCTTGCGCCCAAGGTCTGCTCAGGATACCAGCCCAGAGAGACTGGCGAGGTCCTATCATAATATGATCCAAAACTGCTCATTGCAGTGCTCAGAGGCAGAGAGGCAGGCAGACCTCTGAATTCAAGTCTAGCCTGGTCTACAGAGTGACCTCCAGGATAGCCAGAGCTACACAGAGAAACCCTATCTCAAAAAACAAAACAAAACAAAACCAATCAATCAGAGCACATCCCCATTAGCCACTCCTTCATTAAGAGCTCAATCAGTAAGAACTAATAGATTAGTCATCTGATGAAGTTTAGCACCATCATTATCTGGTCACCTATCAATGCAGC
>JADRCD010115295.1:0-10283 GCA_019843815.1 Montemys delectorum
CATTGGTGGTTTACTACTACAAGCTTTGTGCCACAATTGCACCCACATATCTTGCAGGCAGGACACCATTGAGGATCAAAGTGTTTGTGTCATGGTTGGTGTTTACGTTTCTCCTCTAGTAGCATGTAGAGGACATTTGTTCCTGTACCAAAGATACTAGCACATATGGTGAATTCAGGCTCTCTGTGGGCATTAGCTTAACTTCTCCATGTTCAGTGAATGGTATAGGTATTGTCTTCAGCAATGAAGCCCTGCTGTCAGTTAGTAGAGAATAACGTGTGTGTGTGTGTGTGTGCGTGTGCGTGTGTGTGTGTGTGTGTGTGTGTGTGTGTGTGTGTGTGTATAAACAGTCTGGGTTGTGTGAGGGTTCCCGTAAGCCAACAGCTCAATGAGATTTAACCGAATTCTGATTTTGAAAGTTTCATTTGGTAATAAGAGATGTTCAGTTGGAAGTCTGTCTCCCCATTACTGGATGATTTTATTTAAGTACCCTTCATATATGCATATATTTTATAAAAATTCTACTATATTAGATTTTTACACTCTCCCTCAAATGGCCCTTAATTTTATCTATCTCCTCCAACCATCCATCCAAACTATCCATTCTATTTACCTTTCCCATGGGACTTTACCTGCCCCTTCCCCCACAGCCATCCAATTCCTTACTCTATACCTAACCTTTGTGGTTCTGTGGATTTTAGCATGGTTATCATTGACAGAAGCTAATATTAACATACAAGAAACATATCACATTTGTTTTTTCTCCATCTAGGATACCTTAATCAGGATGATTTTTTTTTTTTAGTTCTTTCCATTTACCTGCAAATTTTATGATGTTATTTTAAATAATTTTTAATAATTTTTAAGGGACATCTAAGTTGTTTTTAATTTCTGGCTATTAAGAATAGAGCAACAATGAACATGGTTGAACAATGGTCTCTGTGGTAGAATTCGGGAATATGCCCAGTAGTAGTAGAGCCGGGTCTTGAGGTAGATTGATTTCCGTCTTCTGGAATAGCTGGCACATTTATTTTCATAGTGGAAATATAAGCCTGCACACCCATCAGCAGTGAATGAGTGTTCCTCTTATTCCACATCCTCACCAGAATGAGTTGTCATTTGTTTTATTGATATTAGCCTTCCTGACAGGTAGAAGATAAATCTCTCAAAGTAGGTTTATTTCCCCAGTGAATAGGATGTTGACATTTCTTTAAGTGTTTCTCAGTCATTTGAGATTCCTTTATTGAGAATTCTATTTAGATCTCTACCACAATTTTAATTGAGTTATTAGTTTTCATGATATATAGTTTTTAAAAATTCTTTATATATCTTAGATATTGGTCCTCAAGCTAAGTTTTAACAAAATAAAATTTATTCTTCTATTCTATATGCTTAAAACCCTGCAAAGAGTTCCCCACAGTAATAGTTGAGGTCCTTACAATGACAAACAAAGACATTTCATGAATGATGCTAGCCTGATCTCTCATGCCTACTCTCCTCTCTTGGTCTATGAATGTTGAACCATCCCCAGCAGTGCCTACCACAAGGCTGCTGACCTTATTGTGGTTCTTAATTAGAAGGGCCATTTCACTTTCCAGTTATTTGAATCCTACTTTTCTCTGTCTCTGTCTCTCTTTTGTTTCCAAACATAATTAGAGGAGACATGGAGTACAGGTTCAGTGACAAAGAACATTGCTTTCCAAATCATATACATTGTTGAGGTAGGAAGGTTTTTTATTACAACTAGGCTTATCTTCTTAGAAAATGTAAATATATCAGAATATTATTTAAATATAATGAATACATATCAGAAAATTCAAATAGGTAAGGACTATGTAAGAATTTATTACTAATTATAAAAAATGAAATCATTTTTCTTCATGTTTCCAGTTCTCTTATACATCTAGCATCATGAGAAGCTACATTCCCATGGTCATCTTAAGGTCTGAATGTCACTGAATGAGAAAATGTTAACATATATTCTGATTGTGTCATGCAGCTTTTACTTTTACAACTCTTCTGAATCACAAGGAGGTGACCGTCTCCCGAGACTGTTCAATCTCCATCTCTCTGATACTTTGGAGGACAATGTGAACCAGATTTCATAGCTGATGATCTTAGACATCTTTTAGATATAGATATCAATGAAAACCTTTGTTTTTATAAGTGAAATAGATTTAAAAGTTACTATTACAGTTTAAAGAAATATAACTTAGGTTGAACAGTTTTTTGCTTTGTTTTGTTTTGTTTTATTTTTCTTCTTTCTCTGTTGAGTGATTGAGTGATGATGGGCCATGATGAGAGCAGGGAGCTCACACTCACAAGAAAATATGTACTTCATTCAGTGCCTATTCTAATTATTCATTTACAGGCAGAAAACACACCTATCCCAGCAGTCTGGAAGTAAAGGCAGGAGAATCTCTTTAGGGTAGGTATTTCTACATAGCAACTTTACATAGCCAGGGCTACTTAAATAAAGTCTCCTACTTCTATTTATTAGACACTAAGAAAATACTAATAAGCAAATGTTCCTCTCTACTCAGTATAGAAGTTATGTCAAGTGTTTAGCAGAAAGAATTGGGGTTAGAGGTTAATATCCTGCCACAAAAAAAGAATAATTGACTGGGGAAAAGAATGAGAGACAATGAGTACAGGGCAAAGTCGCAGAAGACAGCTGGATATCAGACACTGTGGGGTTGGGGAGTCAGCACATCTCCTTAGTCCTCTGATTTTCTGAGAATCAGCCATGGTGAGTTCCAGATCCAGCAAGTTGACCAAACAAAGCAAATGGAGAGGAAATTAATGTGGAGACAAAAACAAATATTTGGCAATGGTGCACTTGGGAACCAGAGGAGAGAGGGTATATACAGAACAGAAATACAGGGGCAATGGAGCCAAGCATGACATAATCTGGCCAAAGGATGCAGTCTGCTATAGCTTCACTTGTTATCTTTTATGAGAAATGAGAAAGAGCTACAGGCCATTCAAGGAGCTAGAAAGCAGAACTTGCCTCCCATGTCCAATACTCTGAGGCCCACTCTCAGCAACAGCACTACAAAACAAACCAACAAAAACTACGGCTTCTAGATATCTGCTTTGCAAAATTATGATTTTATGGTAGAGATTAAAAGATAAAATTAATATACAGACAGTTTACCAAAGAACACAAGTTTATTATTTTGCTAAGAAAAATGTAAGATGCCCTTATTACAGAGTAAACTCAGACCTTGGTCTTCAACCTCCTGGGTAGAGGCATTCCCACTGAAAAATGGACTAATTTAGACTACCACCGAGGTGCTTGCCATGTTCTGACAGTCCTGACAGTTTCAAATTGAGCAGAATTAATAGGAATGGTGATGAAGCAGATGCTACAATGAAGATTCTGCTAAGACCATAGATGTAGGTACTGAGGAGCATTCCCTGTGAATGAAAGAAAATAATACTAATTAAAGCTGTTTTAAGCATATAAGAATTCAGTGAATTAAACCAATTTCCACACTAATTGTGAATACAGATTTAGTCCCTCAGTATCTTCCTGTTTTTCAAACTCATAGCAAACAGAAATTATTAGAGAACTATAATAGAATTGGAGGGATTATGTGAAAAAAAAAATTCTCCTTTAATGAGTAAGCTATAATGGAAAGATGGAAGCCTGTTATTAATTCACAGTCTGATATCAGATAACTAATTCACACTACTACTTTAGAATTTCAAATAACTCTGAAAGGAGCTTGAAGGTATCCATCAACCATCATTTGAGTAAATGGATTAAATGATCCACAGATTTCATGCTCTTTGTGTTGATGGAGAAGGGTTTTGGAATGGAGACCAAGCTGCTGAATCTAGTTTATCCTTTAATCTTTAATTGTTCTTCATTGTTCTTGAACTTTATGAACCTTAAGTTCAACAGTATTATACAGATAGTTTAGTTATGTTAGTATGGCGTCCCTGTCTACAGGTCCTCAACATTTTTGTTATAGAAGCTATCATCACATCTACTCAGCCTGATTACTTTTGTGTGTGTTGTCCCTCCTAGACTGCAAATCTTTTACACATCCTATGACATGTACAATGTACTTCAGTGTCTCTTTACTGCTAGCACAGAGTAGACTGACATATACATAAAATGTTTTCAAATTTTTATTGAAGAATAATGGGAAGAAAAAATTAAATGCAAAGAATTGAAATTTTATTATATTTTACAAACATACAAAATAAATTTATCCTCTATTAGTTTAATTTGTAATGGATGATTTTCCTATAACATGGCATCATGGAATGACAATAATACAGAACAAGGAGTTGGAAATGAACCGAGTTCCATTCCCCTGGGAACCTTGCTTATCCGGTTAAATTTCTTAATTAAAGTGAGTAACATCTACTCATCTTACAACATCTATTTTCCTTTATGCTTTAACTTCAGAAGTTTAAAATATGAATAATAACATAAACAAATTCAGAAAATTGTTTATATGTATATGAAAAAAAATTGAAGATGACCATCTTCTGTAAAATAAACTGTGGGCAGCAGATTTGAGAGCTCAGGAGCCTGTATTGGATTACACACGCACCTATGTATTTTGTTATTAATCAGAAATGGATAAAAGTAACTAATTTAGATAAAATTTAGATATGAATAGAGAATATAAAAAATTGTCTTAGTTTTTTCAATTCTTAAGCTTGTACAAGTTTCATTAAAATAATCTTATATCAACTGAATATTTTCGTTATTTTCAAGTTTACCACTACAACTTACTAAAATGATATATCTTTTTTCTTTTCCTTTTTTTTTATAATTTCAGCAAAGTGTTATGATACATAATTGACTTCAAAATTGACCCGTCTTAATACATATGAGTAACAAGCATGCTGAGAAAGAGACCATGGGCACACTTCTCTTCCAAGTTTCTCAAATAAAATAAAATATTTAGAATATACATAACAAAAGAGGTAAAAAAACTCTACAATGAAAACTTTAAATGTGTGAAGAAGGAGATTAAGAATCATACTAGAATTGGAAGACCTCCCAAGAATATAGCTTGGCAGAATCAACATTGTGAAAAAAGACCTTCCTACCAAAACAATTTACTGATTCAATAAAATTAAAATCATCAGCCTCATCTCATTCTTCACAAAAAATCCTCAGACTGATATGGAACAACAAAGGATCCAGAATAGCCAATTAGTCCTAGATACATGCTTGTTTCTATGCGTTCTGCTTGTTTATAGAAGTAAGAGCATCTGTCTAGGATCCCAACTTTTATACAACTGTTTCAATTGTATCATTGATTTTTAAGTCAGTCATACTTTCAATTCTCCACTGAGCCCATTTGTCTTTTTCTTCCACAGTTAGAAATCTCAGAACTCACTCTTAAAATTCTTTGAGTCTTAATGTATTCAACCATAGAATTGGTTGTATATGATTGTCGTAGGAAGGGTAAAGGAGATGGAGGAGAAACTAATGCAGTCTTTATGAGTGCTTTGAAAATCTGGTGTAATTTGATATCACTAAAAATTATTATATGATGCTGCTATTTGGTTTTCTTCTCTAGATTTTCATCATCTGACAAAGAAGTTCCAATGTGCTTACTTCAGTCAATTCCAGGTAGATACCATAGATATCCCACATTAGTTTGGAAAGCATGGGTAATTTGAAGACTGCCCTCATTCCATCCCAGGACTGCAAAAGTCTTGGAAGACATTATATACCCAGGTTTCCAAAATTACATGAGACATGAAATGTTTTGACTAGAATCTGTTGCTCCTAAATGCAGATTGATACCATGTCTTTTCCACTTCTATACCATTTTGTGGAGGGGTTATTTGATATATTGAGGTGAATAGTCTGGAGTATTTGGTCCTGTTTTCATTTCTTCAGGTTGCCTGTGTTACTGATACTGTGATCATGTGGATCCCATCCTTCTTGGTTTCTTTGTAAACATATTTATTTGTTTTAACCATACATCTCTTGCTAAATTAAAGTTTCTTCTCATATAAATCATAGTTGTATGTGTGTTATTTTAGTTGGAAGTCAATTTTATTCAATATTAGAATGGCTACTTCAGCTTGATTCTTGGGACCATTTGCTTGGAAAATTGTTTTCCAACCTTATACTCTGAGGTAGTGTCTGTCTTTGTCACTGAGGTGGGATTCTCGTATGCAGCAAAATGCTGGGTCCTTTTTACATATTCAGTCTGTTAGTCTATGTCTTTTTATTGGGGAATTGAGTCCATTGATGTTAAGAGATGTTAAGGAAAAGTGATTGTTACTTCCTGTAATTTTTGTTGTTGGAGCTGGAATTATGTTTGTGTGGCTATCTTCTTTTGTATTTGTTGAAAGATTACTTTCTTGCTTTTACTAGCATGTAGTTTCCCTCCTTGTGTTGAGTTTTCCATCTATTATCCTTTGTTAATCTCCATTTATGGTAATTGAAAGTTTTGCAGGGTATAGTAATCTGGGCTGGCATTTGTGTTCTCTTAGGGTGTATGACATCAGCCCAGGATCTTCTGCATTTCATAGTCTCTGGTGAGAATTCTGGTGTAATTCTGATAGGTCTGCCTTTATATGTTATTTGACTTTTTTCCTTTACTACTTTTAATATTCTTTCTTTGTTTACTGCATTTGGTGGATTATTATGTGATGAGAGGTATTTCTTTTCTGGTCCAAACTATTTGGAAGGCTGTAGGCTTCTTGTATGTTCATGGGTATCTCTTTCTTTAGGTTAGGGAAGTTTTCTTCTATAATTTTATTGAAGATATTTACTGGCCCTTTAAGTTGGGAGGCTTTGCTCTCTTCCATATCTATTTTCCTTAGGTTTGATCTTCTCATTGTGTCCTGGATTTCCTGGGTGTTTTTGGTTAGGGTCTTTTTGCATTTTGCATTTTCTTCAACTGTTGTGTCAATGTTTTTTATGGTATCTTCTGCACCTGAGATTCTCTCTTCTATCTCTTGTATTCTGTTGGTCATCTATGACTCCTGATCTCTTTCCTAGGTTTTCTATCTCCAAGGTTGTCTCTCTTTTTTATTTCTGTATTGTTTCTATTTCCAATTTTAGATCCTGGATGGTTTTGTTCAATTCCTTCACCTTTTTGGTTGAGATTTCTTGTAATTCTTTAAAGTTCGTGTGTGTGTGTGTGTGTGTGTGTGTGTGTGTGTGTGTGTGTGTGTATGTGTGTTTCCTCTTTAATTGCTTCTACCTGTTTACCCATGTTGTCCTGTATTTCTTTAAGGGAGTTATTTTATGTTCTTCTAAAAGTCCTATATCATCACCATGAGATGTGATTTTTAATTAGAGTCTTGCTTTTCCCATGTCTTGGGATATCCAGGCCTTGCTGTGATGGAAGAACTGGGTTCTGATGATGCCAAGTAACCTTGGTCTCTGTTGCTTATGTTCTTATTCTTACCTCCAACCATCTATATATCTTTAGTGCTACCACCCCTGCTATATTGACTGGAGCCTGCCTTTCCTGTGATCCTGATTGTGTTAGAATTCCTCAGAATCCAGCTTTCTCTGTGATCCTGTGAGTCCAGGATCCTGTGATCCTGACATTCTGGGTGTGTCAGAGCTCCTGGGAGTAAAGCTACCTCTGGGACCCTAAGATCCCGGTGTGACCAAGCTCCTGGGATCCTGGGATCCTGAGACCCTGGGTGTGTTAGGACACCTGGGAGTGAAGTTTCCTCTGGGTGTTGTAGTTTTTGCTGCAGAGTTTGGGCCCAAGGTCTGCTCAGGGCACTGGCCCAGACGGGACAGAACCCATGCCACTGGTTCCTGCATCTCTGGATCCCACTGGTCCCAGTTACTCCAGATTGTGTTGAGACAGATTTGTGTCCTCCTCACCTCTGATCCTATGATCCTGGGTGTGTTAGAGCAGCTGGGAGTAGAGCTTCCTCTGGATGTTCTGGGACTGGCTGCAGATTTCCTGCCCAAGATCTGTTCAGGGATCTGACCCAGTCCAGAAGGAACCCAGCCCAGAAGGACACATGCAGGGTTTCTGTGTCCCTGGATCCTGCTAGTCCCAGTTGGTTTCAGTACTTTTGAGTTATATCTTATTATACATATGGATTTTCCTCTTTAAATGTTTCCTTGGATCATACTGTAGAAAAATAGTAAGTTGTTGAGTGGGGCTTAGCAAAGTAAACATCTAGGGGGAACGGGGACTCATTATTAAGAGCAGAATCTGTTCTTGAGCATCAAATCTCTACGGCTGAATTAAACTGCAAACAAATGGCTTGAGTTAGTACCTGGATGATCACAATACTTGTCTTATTACATTTTTAATTCATATAAGATTATATACATTTATAGGGAACTTTGAACTAAATATATATTACAGAATGGAAAACTCAAGTTAATTAGCACATTTATCACCTTATATACTTATTTTTACTTCTTTAATTATATAATGTATATTTATATGTATGTGTATATGCATGTATATGTGTATATATAATGTGTATAGGTATAACCTACTGAGTCTATTTAATGGTCAGCATATGTATATGTGTTTATGGCAGACCTCTAGGGATTAGATAAGCTATCAAGGGGTTTATTATATTATTTATATAGGTTTATTGAATGTTATATTTAAAATATTACATTGTTTTTCTTAAAAACAACAGAATTAAAAAAGCTAAGGGAAAGCCTAGAAGTGTTACCTCATATGAATGTCTCTCTAGTTTATTATTTGCTAGTTCTTCATTTTATGAACTACTAGGTGTTCATGGGCTATGTGTACTCAGGTTTCTATGAATCACTTTTGTTTCAGTATTCAAATTCTATAATGAATTCCATTCTCCTACACATCTGTTTTTGAGGAAACCTCTGTTTACTTTTTAAAATTGTAGTTTCTCAGTCACCTTAAATATAATAAATTAAATTTTGATTTTATCCTTTTCTTTATATTTTTGTCTCCAAAGCAGGATAAAATTTTTCCTCTTTATTTATCTACTCTTTTAAAAATGTTATTGGTTTTTTCCCCTAATGTTCACTAATTCTTGTTTTCTGTATAAACTTGTGAAAATAAATTGTGTTATACATGACAGTTTAATGTTGATACCTTGAATGACATTGTCCCCTTCACAACAAATGTCTTTAGAGCCAAGCATTAGTTGCTTCCGAGTGTGTCGGACATCATGTAATAGATGCAGGAGGTCCAACTGAGACCCATTTTCCTGGAGGTACATTACCTTGTGCTACATTTACATAATAAAACAATACTTTTAAGTAGCATTTATTCTGTTATTCTTGCATTTCTCCAGTATTTACTGAAATGACTAAGCATGTTCAAAAAGGTAGAAAACATAAGTGAAGCTCTCCCCTTAAAGGGGTTAGTAGTAGTACCTGTGTGTGACAAACTGTAGTATAAGGCCTAATTAACTCGTCCTTGACCTAGTCTGAGAGAGGAACACTAATGAGTGTAGGGATACAATAAATGCTACCATAGGAGTCTTCACATAGCAAGGTAAGATTTGATAAAACTGAAGGCAGCTGAAAGTTGTGTAGCTGGGAGGGAAGATACCCAAGAAGGAAGCTTTCTAGACAGATTGCAACTGTGCAAAGGGCAAATCCTTAAGAAAGGGCATCTAAAAGATGCAGTGTTGCATGTAGATTCTTGTATTCTTGCGGGTAGGGAATCCCTTAAAGCAGGAAGCAATAGAGCTGGGAAAGAGAAGAGGTGACCACTGAGAGGCAGGACCCAAGGCTATGACAGCCAGAAGATCTAGGTGACACCACAGGTAGAAAGAGTAGATTAAGTATGAGTCCTTAAGATGGATCTAAGTCGTTGAGTTTTTCCTTTGTTCAAAGAGTGGGTGGTTCTCTGACAACAGTGCAGTGAGTGCTAAGGCGCCACTCCTTGGATAGAGAAGCTATGCAGACAGAAAGCTTGTGCCCCGACTTTCTCAATATTTAGTAAGTAGTTCTTCTGTTATCCAAATTGTCTGCTCCAGTTTCAGGGGTTACTTAAAAAAAAAAAACCTCAACCATCATAATATATATTTTAAAAGTTTCAAAATTAAGTTACCTAGGGTTTCCCTGTATCTCATACCAATTAAGGAAAACTCTAAAAAAGACTGGACAGAGCATCTTGTTATTCAAGAAGGCATAGTTCCCTATTAGTCAGTTTTACAGTTATAAAAGGAGACAAATGGTTTTTTTTTTTTTTTTGCCCTTCTTGCCTTAAAAATTTGTTTTTCCTAAACTGAACTAACATAATTAAACCATGTAAAAAATTAAATGTTAAAAAAGCAGTGAAGTAAAATTCAATTATAATGAAGTTCTCAGC
>JADRCD010115316.1:0-11057 GCA_019843815.1 Montemys delectorum
GGCAGGAGAGGAGGAATGTGGCTTTGCCATGGAAGGATCAGATTGGTACTACCAAGACTCACCACTCACATTGGTCTGTAAAAAGGGACGGTTTATTTCATGGAAGGAAGTAACAGGTATTGATGGTCCTACTAAGAGCCAGTTCTTTTTTTTTTGTTTTGTTTTGTTTTTGGAGACAGGGTTTCTCTGTGTAGCCCTGACTGCCTGCCTCTGCCTCCCAAGTGCTGGGATTAATGACATGTGCCACCACCACCACCCGGCTAAGAGCCAGTTCTTACAACATGTTGAACTTGAGTCTAATCAAGCCTTTGATCATTTACCAGCACTGTGTCAAGAGAACAAACTAAATTTCACCATGAATAAACAAACCCAGATGGCAGGTTATCCTGTGGGCCAACTATTCTAGACCTTTGTCAGTTAGTTGTTATGGGCAACACTAAGTTAGGCTGGGAAGATAAAAGTTCTATGACAGGCTCTGATCTGAGCAGAATAGCTATAGCATAAATTAGGAGATGGAGACAAAGTTAAACTTCTGTTTTTAATAGATAACAGGGGCATGTTAGTGTGACGTTTTGATGTATATGTTAGATCACTTTAAGATTCTGGAAGAGACCAAGTCCATATCCTGAAAAAAATCAGGCTGTAGTACTATAGCTCTCCCCACTCTTCCCCTCCATCCTCCCCATCTCTGTAACAGATACTTAAAGTTACTGTGGCCTCAAGCCTGTCCATTGCACCTCTCTCTGCTCCCTCCTTCCATCCCTCCTCTCTACAACAGGCAGTTGAGAAGGTTGTAGCCTCACAGCCCTTCACCTCCAGAGCTGCAAGAAAGACTATAGCTAGATCCAGTAACTGGATACTTACTACATAGGCTATGCTGAAATGTTATGTGATTTAAATCACATAGCACTAAACTTCCACCTTACTCCAAAACTCATGAAAGCCAGGATATACCTATTGTTTGGGGATTACATAAAGCCTTGTCTGTTGTTGTCATGTTGTTCAGGTTATCCCTTTGCTAGTATAAGCTGGCCCTCTTAGTAAAGTGCCTGTTAGGTTTTAAAGGTAAGCCACCCTTCTCCTCTTTGTCAATGTAGTTCATTTCTGAAGGGTAATTTTATTTCAGCTCCTCTACTAAACCTCCTCCTCCCTGAGTTCTAATAATATGTATACATTTAGAAATTATTACACCAAGCTAACTCAAACATCACACCACATACTTATGATGTTTTGTATTGAATCTATTCTTTTTGTGATTTTGATATACAAGTATGTTATAATTCACTACAGTCATTATGTTGTTGGAAATATCTCAAAAATTACTTAGAATAATTTGAATATAGATTAATTTAAATGGTATTAAGAAATGACACTAAGAAATGGTGATGATGTTGTTATGTATGATGATTGTATTAAATGATTAATAAAAACATTTAGAGACTTATACTGAAGTACTCTCATCAGTGGCCAGTTTTGATATGTGAGTTTTATTTTAAAAGCCAAAAATATTGCAACAAGCAAGATTACTGCGAAAGACTTTGGATGTAAGTTCTATTATAATATTCTCTTTAACTTCAGGTATGCCTGAAAATTTCCTAAAATTCCGAAGAGCAGAATATTATATCAATGTGTTTGTTTTTCTACCTCCAAAGCAATATTATCTCTCTGTGCACCCCTGAACTTACAGATTATTACTTTATTTGAGAGTAAATAATTATTTAATTATGGTAATGACTTAGTCACTTATTTGCTTTTCCTTATAGCCTATTAAAAAAAAAAAGACCTATCTGTATCTTTGTACATCTGAAAATATTTATTTTCCATCTCTTTAATATTAACTTTTATA
The DNA here is from genome assembly GCA_019843815.1 of Montemys delectorum. NCBI lineage: Eukaryota > Metazoa > Chordata > Mammalia > Rodentia > Muridae > Montemys > Montemys delectorum. Next base: position 1,847 of record JADRCD010115316.1, read on the forward strand.
GGTCTAGAGTTTGAGGTTAGCAATTATTTCTCCTCAGTTATTTAGTCTGTTTTAGTATGTTGTTTTCCTGGGAGAGGAAATATGTGACGCCTTCCTCTTTCCACCACTCTCTCACAGTTCTAGTTAGCTCCCTGGGAAGACTGTAGATGGAGCACACTACAAGTGTCAACATACAAGACAAAGCTGAGTTGAGCACCTAGGAGTGGTCTGGAGAGGGTAAGCTCATTCTCCAGAGAGTTTCTTCAGTGTGAGGAGTACACGTAGGGTTTCCTGGGCTTCCAGGGAAGCAGAACTGCTCGGAGGTGAGGTGCTGGGAAAGACATTCAAGTCTGGCTGGCTTTCCTTTGCAGCTTTTTACTCATTACCAGGACTCTATGAGTCAGAGGAGTTAGATTTGGAAAAGTGTTCTCCAGGGAGATGTTACTGATCACTGTCATCCACCATAGCCAATGAGCCTTGGCCTTTACTGACTCTATCTCCTAGCAGTTTTTTATATCCTTCAAAGCTGCCTTTTCTTCATGGCTATAGACACCCTATTTCAAGTCAGGACATTTTACCAAAGGAAGCAGCATCTTGTGACTGGAGAGATGGATCATCAGTGAAGAGCATGCACTGCTCTTGCAGAGGTCAAGTTCGGTTCTTAACACACTGAACATGTCAGGTATCTCAAAAACCACAGGCACGTGCACTTACACGCACACACTTCCAACCTTTATGGACATGCACATGTGCATGTATATACAATTAAGCAATTTCAAAAAGAAAGTCATGTCTGACTTCTTCATTCTTTTGGCTCCTTTCAGCCATTCTATACACTGATGCGAAAGAAACCTTTAGACACAAAAGTCTCAAAAAAGTTGAGAAAACACAAGACTGATGATGACATTATCTTGCTGAAGGCTTCTTGTTGCTTCAGGATAAATTTCAAAGTTTGTAACAAGAAGACCCCCAAAATCTCCGATATGCTCTCTGGCACAACACATGTCTTTTACATACACTTAACAAACTCCATCTCCGTTAACTCTCCTTTAATATTTCAAGTGTTTAAAATTGTTTCATGACTCAAGGCCTCTCTATATATGCACTCTCTTGATTTCATATTCTTTTGGAGATTAATTTATGCTCTTTTAAAATTATGTATCTCTCTGTGTGTCTGTTGGTATATGTATATGAATACAGATGCTCTATGAGGAGGGAGACATCAGATCCCTCTGGAGCTGGACTTACACATGGCTGTGAGCTCTCTCTCCAACCCCTTAGTGTTATTTTCTATATGTTTTCTATATCACCGCTCCTTATTTATTCAACATAGCACTCTCTCTCTCTCTGACTGCTTTATAGCAGCTTTTATATCAATGCTCCATTTTCCCATCTAAATTAGGAATCCCTTCATTTCACTTTATATTAAAGGCTTTGGGTTGTTGAAGAGTTAAAGGAACATAGGTAGACAAGGGGCATGAAGCTGTGCCTCCTGGGATGATGGATGCTTCTTCCAAGAAAAGCTTGCAAGGAGACATGAAAAGAAAGCACATGGTCAGGCATCTAAACAGGATCAACAGAGAAAAGAGAAGGACCCAAGGGTCTTCTAAAATATTCAAGATAGCATCCTTTTATCAGACTCCCAGCTATAGGCCCCTTTCAATCCTGAAGGAACACAGTGGTTACTTTTGATTTTTTTTCTCACACAGCTTGGTCTTCTATGTCCAGAAGTTCAGTTCTTTGTTCAAAGAAATAATCTTGGAAATCCTCTAGACAACTGCCAGCATCCCTGCTACATGAATCTTTCTTCTCCTCTCATTGACTCAGTCCCATAAAGAAAACCAGCTGGTCTACTTATTTTGTTGCATGACCCTAGGTATTAGAACAATTCTGACTGCATAATAGATGTTCATTAAGCACGTATGAAGGCACAGATCAAAGCCAGCACAGCCTAGATCAAGAAGTAGGATCTGAGTAAAGCTTTGGCGTTCACCGCAAAATTGTCACAGAGTATACCGATAGGTAGTGACAGTAAGTGGCAGACTAGTTCTGGCACACATCTTGAATTCACTAGGAGAAGAATTGTATTGTCAGCATGGTGACTGTTGGGCTGGCCCAGATCTTTGGCCCAAGATAGAGTCACCTAAGAAGACACTAAGATATGGGACCCAGTGTCTTCAGGGAAATGGAAACTGATGGTTCTATACTTCTCAGGAGTCTGCTAACCCCTAGACTCAACAGAACAGTTTGGCCACAGCTTCCTGCTGTCTAACTGCCAGAGTGGCCCCCAACTCCATAAAATGTTGCTTACCAGAAGTCCCTTTTGCTTATTAAAGTTCATTTTTCCTTCCTTTCCCTTTTCCTTCCTCCCACCACACTCTTTCCAACTAAAAGCACACTATAAAAACCCATACTCCATTTTGTCAGGGCTGCTTTCCTTTCTCTTGGAGACAGCCTGACAGGCTGTCCACTGAATAAAGTTTTGCTGTCTTGGATTTCATGGTCTGGTTCTTTCAGCAAGCCACATAGTATCCAGACCACTGGAAGTACATTGAGGGGTTTCAACTTCCTTTATCTTTTCCAATCTTCACTCTTGTAAAGCTAGATGCTCGGCTTTGCCACAGGAAAGAATTTCAGGGTGAGCCAGTATGAAACAAAGATGAAGTTTACTTTACTTTAAAAACTTTAAAAACTGCATTACATTGTATTTGTGTGTGTGTGTGTGTGTGTGTGTGTGTGTGTGTGTGTGTGTGTGTGTATGTGTATTTCCTTGTGTTGAGGTCAGAAGACACCTTTTTGGAATCAATTCTTTTCTTTTACCATGTGGGTTTCAAGAATGCAACTCAGATCATCTGCCTTGACTGCAAGCATCATTGCTCACTGATCCATCTTACCAGCCATTAAAAGATACTTTAAACCAATTTTAAAACAGGTTGCTAGAAAGAGAGGTACCTTGGAAAGAAAGTCAAACATACTTAAGATCATGTAACTTCTCAAAGAGAGTCAGGTTGAGTGTGTACATTAGCTGTATATGCTAGCATTGATGGCTTCTGACTTTACATCTCAAGGCGTTATTAAGAAATGTTTACCACTGAATAAGTTAGGGGGGTGGTTCCCTATATGCACCAAGTGGGATTGCAACTGATGAGGTAAAATCCAAGATCTCTAGGACTGAAGAGGAGGCTAAGATGCATTTACTGTTAACAAAAATTTAGTTTTGTTTGCTATAGTTTCAGGAAATATCTGGGAAACGAGTAAGCCCAAACTAGGTCATAGAACTTCAATGTTTCTTGTCTTTAAGTATTTCCTCATCATTGTAGCAATTGTGGAACCCAGTCCTTGAAATAAACCTGGGTAACTGAGTATTTGATGAGTCTACCTTCAAGATATTAAATGTTGCAGTTGGTCATTGCTAATCTATAATAGGGAATAAAGCCAAAGTTTCAAAGCATAAATACCAGTTCTTACTAATTCATTCCAATGACATCTACTCTTCCTCCTTCCAAGAGCAGATTAAGGATATTTGCATTCTCCAGTACTGGAGTTACCAAAGCCTTCCCACCCATCACAGCCAAAGAGATCTTTAGAGCTTATCACTAGGACACAGAGATACATAACTGCTCAGGGGAGACTCTTTACCATTATTAATCCTGTATCTAAACATGTCATTTTCCAGCTCTTTTAGACCCCATTAAAAGTACTCTTATTTCCAAATAAGTCATGGTCAGTCTTCAGCCAAGTTGGGATGAAATTTGGCATCTATTTGTTGGATAAAGTTTAACAAAATGTTTTCTGTGTCAAGTCTTGTAATGGGCTTGTCATCAAAGCATGGAAGTCCACGAGATAACAGTCTTAACTGTTGCATAACATCACAACACTTTATTAGTCTTGTTTCTTTTCAATCCCTTCCCACAGCAAGCCAGACTTTATCAGGCATTTCTGCAATCCATTAAAAAAGAGGAAAAACATTCACTTCAGAATTTATTTCTCTCTTAGGTTATAGTCACTATTTGCCCTGTTTGGACAAAAAGCTTTGTCCTTGTCAGACAACCCAAGTAGGGACATTCAAACCGGAGGAATGAATCTCACATGCTAGGTTGGAGGGTTTACCTTCAACCTGAGGCCACTGAACTATCTTAAGGTAAAGTAGAGGCTCTCCTAACGTCATCACAGCATCCTGCAGAGGGTCAGACTAATTAAGAGACCCAAGGAACAGAATAGAAAGAAACTCGTTACTTGTAATTGATTTATAGTAGTATGCCATACAGCATAGCTTCCCATAGAATATCTTACATACCCTGGGCTATGGGACCAGAGTGTGTGACCACAGATTTTGATATAACAAGTGATCTTCCCAGAATCAAGCCTAGAAAAAAGAATTCAAAGGTAGTGAGCCATTTTGTTGGACTGATTTTTCTTCAAAATATAATTTGGTGATCATATAGGCTGATAACCTTTAAGTGTGACATGAAGTAGGTAATAAACATCAATTTTGTCTACCATCATTTTTTGATGTTTTAGGAAAAATAAACTAAACAGAGTCCTTTATTTATTTTCTTTAAAAAAAATACCATGTGTTTAGGTAAGTAGAATGAGTCACCCTGACACTGGATGACTTCATACTTAGCATATGGGAGAGAAGAGAGAGCTCAGAGTCTGCAAATCATTCTTTTTCAGGACTTCCTTTCCTCTGTAGCATCCATGAACCATGTAAGTCGACACATCACACTGAGAAGGGCTAAACTTGTTTCAGAGTCGTCATGTAACAGAAAGAATAGAAATAAGAATGGGGCAGAGCTGGACCACGATGCTGGCACTGGTTTACGTCACAGTATTTTAGAGTTTATATCCCACTCTGGGTTCATTGCCCGGAAAACAACAGATGCACTATATATGTGAAGGCAGGTAGTTAATACTTGGGATGAACAGAGCGTTAACTACCAGCTCTTTTCTCTGACTTTAGTCAGATACTACTTAGAACATGTGTATGAGTATATATAAAAGAGTTTGGGTAAACAGTTCAGGAAAAGTGTCTCAGGAAAGTTTTATCAGAGATGACTTTTGTTCCTAAAAAAGACTAATTGCTTATTGAAAACTTGGAAATTTCAGGGTAGGTTGATGACTAAGGTATCGTACTGCGAATCCAGAAAATACTTTTGATTTGAATATTTTAATAAATGAAGGAATTCTTTCATCTTATTTTGAAACACATGCATGCATACTTATGTATAGCCATTCCTTTGTTCCTCGCTTCCCTGTGCTTACTCTGAATGACCTTTCAGTCATGCCCCTATTGAACGGTTCATTGAATCACTCCTCACAGGAACTGAGAAGCACAAACACTCCAGGTTCTTCAAATACCGCTGAGTGAAATAAAAAACAAAGCACATGAGCCACAATACATTTTGTGATAACTTTTTTTTCTTCTCTTTAGAAAAAAAAATATGTACAAAAAAAGTTAAGAAGAGCTGACATGGGTGGGCAACATTTTGATAGATACAGAGAGGGAACTCTCCTACTCCCAAAGGAGGAACACGTTATCACCATGCTAGAAAAAATGGGATGCAGTTAAAATCTAAGAACAGTTAAAAGCCCCATCGTGAAGCCATTGCTCTGGGCTCTACATGGAGATGCTCTGATAGCCTTTCTGTAAAATAATACTGTGCAAACTGTAAAATATTCTTTTTCATAAAAAGTCCATACAATATGATATACAAAACTGTTGAGTTGACAGGAAAGACTGGTGCTGGCTGCTTTCTTGGATAGGAGGCTACAGTGTCACCTGTCCAAGGTTAGAATTCCACACTGACCTTGTGCTCTGTAGGTTGGTGAGGCCATCATCTAAGAAAGCATCATAGAAGCAAAGCACACTTCCCCCAAATATAGGCTTCTGTGCCAATAGCTGGGCAACTAGGACTCTTCGCTAGGATGGCCCTGTTACTTTAACTTGGAACGCAGTCAACTATGTACAGAGAAGAACACAATGTTCTCTTCCAATATTTTTTTTCCCCACAATTGATTTTGAGATTTACAATTAACCATCATGGTCCTTCCTGTAACTCAAAAGTTTAACTTTCATTAAAATTCAAAACATCTGGAGGAGGCGGCAACTGTGGTAATAAAGGGTTAAAGTGGGTCGTTCGCTTTATTTGTGTCTATAAAACTGAGAAAAATTTGTGTACAAATATCACAAAACAACACCAACCATTGAATAAATGTGAATCTTCAATGCACACTTGAACAAGAGGAAAATTTTGTTGGTTTTTAAAAATCTGGCATAAATATATTAAAGCTGACGAAAAAAGATCAGGGCAAGCTACATCACTTCTTCATACAAAAAATGTACAAAACATTAGCCTCTACCTAGATAAATGTAATACTTGTCTTCACAGTTTGACTTGAGTAACTGTGTGTTTTGAAGTATTGAACTGGAAGGTTGCTGAAAAAGAAAAGGAAAAATCAAACAAGCCCGAAATAGCTGCACATCTTCATTCATCTCAGGTGACTTCGGTCATGGAGGCTGAGTGATTCTGTAAAGCAAGGAATGCACACAATCTCAGAGCTGAGGTGAAAGATGTCAACATACTGTATCGTCCATTCCTGAAATGTCTTCCAGACTAAAGCTCACTGATCTCTCTCTCTCTCCCTCTTCCCCCTCTTATTATTTTAATATTTTAAACTTTTCATATGGTGTATTTTGATCATATTTTCCCCTTCCCCCAAATTCTTCCATGATCCTTCCCCTCCCCACTGTCCCACCCCTCACCTCAGCTTCAGGTCCCCTCTTAAACAAATAACACCCCCAAACAAAACCCACCAAACTATGCTTTCCCCTTCATGTATTCTTCCAAGGTCCTTCAACTCCCGTTACCTCTTCCTTCGGCATTCCCAGCCGAAGCAGAATCACTTCTTCATGGAAACTTTCCCCTACTGTTTTAACATACATTTTTAAGCCAGGATCCCGATGTGACAGCTATATTCCTTATCTTATCTTTGAAATGTTTCAAATACTGACTACTGACTAAGCCCTACTGTATGACTTACTCTTTGAGTTATGAGTTCTGTGGGAATAAAATTATTATTTTCCAGTGGAGAAAGTGGTTTTCATTTGATTTTAATTAATTTATAGGAATGTGGTCTGCATAATTCAGAGCCATTAAAATGTCTTTTCCGCCATATTTTAAAATGAACTTGTGTGTGTCCCTGTGGACATGTATTGTCACCACATGGATGTGAAGTCAAAGGGACAGCTTGTAGGAGATGGTTTCCTTCCACCAGTGGGTCCCAGGGACTCAGTTTACCACGTACTTGGTAACAACTCCTTTTACCTCCAAAGCCATCTATCTCTTTGGTCCTTAAATTTCTTGAGACTTACTTTCCGATATTTCACATGATTATTTTATATATTTGTATGAAAATATCACATGTGTTTTTGAAGAAGATTTTATATATAGTGTAAATAAATATTATTAGACACCTACATCCTTATTTTTTCTGCTGCTTGCTTATTACTGAAATGTGTTGTAAATACTGTGCTTCAGATGAGTGTATTTTTCCTTGTAATTCTGTTATGTTTTGTTTACAAAAACTCGCTAATGTGGTCTTCAAAGTCTCATCATTTCTTTAAACTTAAAAATCCTAAGCTATGGGGCCCATGGAACTGGTAAATACTTCAGGAAAGTGTGTTTTTCATAAGATTATCAAAGGATTTTTGGATCTTTATTTATTTTGGAACACAGAGACATATGCTTAGGAGATCAGCTATAGATTTTAAAAAAAGATTTCTTTTATTTTTATGAATGCATATGTTTGTGTGTGTTTGTGTGCATGTGTATATGTTTATCAGGAGGCCTGAGGAGGGCATGGAGTTCCTTGGAGTTGCAATTTTTAAGATTATGCAGCAAGTCTGCAGCCACTGCCCTGTATTCCCAGCTCACAAGTCCATAACCAGCCCAGGCTATTGTGAGCTGGTTGACTTGGGCTCTGGGAACAGAACTCTGGTCCTCTGCAAGAACAGCAAGTGCTCCTGTTGAGGCGTCTCTCTAACTTCTCAGCTGCATATTTTAAAAGCTGAGGGTTTGATGTTTTTCAAGTTGTGCTAATTGAGCTTTGATGATGATTTTCCAAAGATGAAAAGATTCTTTAGTATAATTTCATATTAATTAATTAATCAATTAATTTTACTCAGAGTTGAACTTAGGACCTCATGTTTGCCAGGAAAGTGCCCTGTTACTGAACCATATTCCAAGCCCAGAATTTTTCTTAAAATTTTTATTTTTATTTTTTTAAGTGCCTGGGTGTTCTGCCTGCGTGTATGCATGGTACACAAAATGTGTGTGGTGCCTGTAGAGACCAGAAGAGAGTGTTGGACCCTGTGGAACTAGAATTGAAAGTGGCTATAGGCCACTATGTGGGTGCTGGGAACCAAGTCTAGATCCTCTGCAAAAAGATCAGGAAGGGCTCTTGACCAAAGAGCTATCTTTCCAGTTCTGATTTTACTTTTATAATACACTTTCTTGATTTTGTTAACACTTGGGTTTATATAATATCACATGATACTAAGTAGTAAAGGATGAAGTCAGCGAGCATCTTAAGATAGTCAGGCAGGTGACTTTCACCTGAGTCCTTTAATTCTGTTTTCTTTTTTTTTTTCTTTTTCTTTTTGTTTATTAGATATTTTCTTTATTTACATGTAAATTTCTCCTTTTCCAGTTTCCCCTCCAACAAACAAACAAACAAACAAACAAAAACAACAAGAACAAATTCTGTTACCACCCCCTCCCCATGCCTGCCACACCACCCTCTCCCACTTATTGGCCCAGGCATTCCCCTATACTGGGGCACAAAACCTTCACAAGGCCGAGGTCTTCTTCTATTGATGATCAAATTTGCAATCCTCTACTATACACATGCTGGCAAAACATTCAGTCCTACCATGTATAGTCCTTGGTTGGTGGTTGGGTCCCTGGGAGCTCTGAGGGTACTAGTTAGTTCATATTGTTGTTCATCCTAAGGGGCTTTAAACCCTTCAGCTCCATAGATCCTTTCTCTAACTCCTTCATTGGGGACCGTGTACTCAGTTCAATGGATGGCTGTGAGCCTCTACATCTGTTTTAGTCAGGTATTGTCAGAGCCTCTCAGGATATAGCTATATTTAGGCTGGCTTGTCCTTCCTTCAGTCTCTGCTCCATAGTTAATCTCTGCCACTCCTTCCATGGGTATTTGGTTCGCC
>JADRCD010115322.1:0-14808 GCA_019843815.1 Montemys delectorum
ACACACACACACACACACACACACACACATTTAAACTAATTCCTGAAATGGGTGTTTCACAGTCCTAGTGTGTGGGAAATCTAAATCAAGGTCACCAGGATACACTGAGTTAGGAAATTGCTCACTTTCATGTTCATCAATGGCTTTTTTGTCTTTATTTTCACATAATAAAAAGGACACATTGTTTCTGGGACTCTGATTCACTGCAGCATTAGCCCCAGGCATGGATCTGTCCTCACAAGCCAAATGTCTTCTAGGGCCTACTTCTGAATTCTGCACATAGGAGATTATAGAGATCATATTAATTTTGAAAGAACATGTATGCTTTGTGTCCAGCACAAAGCAAGAATTCAGAACAAAGAAATCTGAGCATGAATTCTGCTAAAAATACCAGGAACAGATGATCCACCCATGTTAACACCACAGCAACAGAGTCTACATTGGCACTGAGTGTGATTGAGCCCTTACAGAGGCAGTTGAGATTTCAGCCTGGAGGATTTCCAAGAGCACAGCCAGCTCAAGTTCTGTATTACAGGATGGTGAGGAGGCAAGATTGCAACGTGAAACAGACTCTGGAATAATGTCCAGTGTGCCTTTGTGTTACCTTTTATTCTAATCACTTGACCACCTACCCAGTAGATATTCATTTTTAATACTTAGTCAGGCTATAAAGTAACATAATCAGTAAAACATCCACAGCATTGTAAATTACCAGAATGGAAAATCTACAAAACAATAGTTCATGGAAAAATTGTCCATTATGAAAGGGAATCTGTTTTCAAGTTAGTTTCAGAAAGTCAACAGAGTCTGTTTCTTTCCCAGAAGCATATCCCTGTTCATAAACTATTAAACATTCTGAAAAATTGTATAGTGAATAAATAGTTTTACCCTGACATTTACAAAATCATAATTTTGTATAGAAATATGAGATAAACAAGACTCAGAAAAACAAACAAGTTTCCTCTCATTTCTGGTTGTTAGTGTTGAATCTTCAATATGAGTACTTCATATGGAACATTTATATAAAGGTGAAAAAAATTAGAAGGTGCTGTGGCTGTGGGGAGTGATTCAAGAGACAGGAAATAGAACAAAAACAATAGTATAAAGATTGTAAAGGGGCAGGGGTGCTAGAGAGATGACTCAGAGTTTAAGAGCACTGACTGCTCTTCTAGAGGTCTTGAGTTCAGTTCCCAGCAACCATATTGTAGCTCAGAACCATCTATAATGGGATCTAATACCCTCTTCTGGTGTCTTTGAAGATAGCAACAGTAATCACATATACCTAAAACAAATAAATACATCTTTAAAAGGATTGTATAGGGTGATTCTGGTCCAAGCATTATTAAATGTTGTGTGGGGTAGGAAATCATGGTATAGTGGAAAATATGGGTAAGGATAATTAAAATAAAAATGATTTAAAAAATGTTATGCTGGGAAGCAGGCAAGAAGAATGTTTTGTAATAGAATTTTAAATGTTAGATTTGAATTCATCATTTAATTGTTTGAGTAAGGGTGAGTGATTAGACAGACAACAAGATTATTATTAAGTGTTTATGTTCTTAAGGAAAAAGATGTGAATCCCAGCACATTTCAGGGAAGCCTTCGAAGCTATCTATGATGGAAATAAGTGTAAATGTATATATGTTTCATTAATTGCTCTTAAGACTACTGAAGTGGCATTTTAACTCTTAAAAACAATAAAATGGAAGCATAAATACTAAAAAAAAATTCAAAAAGTTTTATGATAACCAACTATTGACAACACTTCCTAAAATATATCCATGCATCTATAAAAAGAGTTAAAATAGTTTTAACTATAATGGGGACCCAATGATCCTACTAGACACTGAAGGACAACAATCCAGTTCCAAGAATCAATTGCCTCTAATAAAGTAGTTATCCAGTGATGTCCCTTTTAACCTGTAAATATTGCAGGTTATTGACAATGTTCTAGACCCCTCCAGAAGTTGACATTAGGACAATATTCCACAACATGGCACATACTTGAATCATGGAGCACAGAGAACCCAAGCTGCTACTGACTGGGGAGCTTCATTTTTACATGCTAGCTTTCATTGTCTTAGAAGGTGCTTTGTATACTATCAGAGAAAAAAAATCATATTAATCCCACAAAGTAAAATAATAACCAGCCTGACAAGATATGGCCAAAAGGATGATAGTGTCATGAATATCATGGTAGTAACCACATGCTTATTAACACTTTTAAGTTCAGCTCCACAATTGGAACCCATAGCTGTCACTGTTATCAGAACCAAGAACCTATGTCTAAACTGGTCATAAGCCCTAGGGGAGAAGCTCCTACGATTCTGTTAAGTGGGCATGGCATGAAACTAACTTCTATGGTTTATCAGTGTACCCATAGATTAATGTAGCCCTTAATTGTCACTATAGAAACTTTTTAAAAAAATATTTTTGCAGTGGATAATGTAATACAAAGCCTTAATACAAAGGCTCAAAACTAAGAATAAATGAATGAGAAACTGAAATATTCAGCTCTAAATGAGACATCCAGATCACCACCACCACCACTGCTCTACCCTTCATCAATAGGAGGAAAGGACCTTGGCCTTGTGAAGGTTTTGTGCCCCAGTGTAGTGGAATGCCAGGGCCAATAAGTGGGAGAGGGTGGGGTGGCAGGCATGGGGAGGGGGGAGGCAAAAGGGGTTTGTTCTTGTTGTTTTTGTTTGTTTGTTTGTTTGTTTGGAGGGGAACCTGGGAAAGGAAAAATTTACATGTAAATAAAGAGAATATCTAATATAAAAAAAGAGGGGTTTTAAAGATATTTGAAGTCAGAGGCTTGTTTTTCAGAAACAATGGGCAGTTACCCATAGAAATACAGAAAAATTGACAGTATCCACAAGCTCTTTTACAGGTTAAAGTTATACAAAATCTCAGTACAAATAGGACAGATAGGCGGGAAGTTCCACCCTGGCTGGAGAACTATGGGTAATTAATTGTTATGGATAATTAATTGTTGTTGGGAGACAGAAGGTGTTCTTTAAGGGTAAGGCCACTGGTAGACAGTCCTTACTCAAGTGAATGTTCATGCATTTAATAGTGTAAAGGAAAGACTAATTTGACTCTGTGGGCTTGAAAGAGGACAGAAAATTTCAGGATTGAGAGTAAGGATGGAGTCAAGGAGGCTTGTGAGAAGGAGTAAGTATGATCAAAATATACAGCATGAACTTCTCAAAGACTCAAAATATTTGCTATAACCATCAACTTATTTTTAAAAGTCATTTTTTTTATAAAACATTTAAAAATGGATCATAAAGTAAACAAAATTCTTGATTTTGAAGCCATTTAAAAGTAATTTTCAGGGTTGGGAATTTAGCTCAGTGGTAGAGGTCTTGTCTAGCAAGCTCTAGGCCCTGGGTTCAGTCCTTAGCTCTGAAGAAAAAAGACAAAAATAATTTTCACTCTTAATATTGTAACCTATTAATTATAAAGTATATCTTAAATATTTTGTGAAAAAAATAATTTTTTTGTAATGTTGATTTTGCATATTAAATTGAAATTTGTAAACATATTAATGCAATTGATTTGTACGGCTTTTGTTAATTACTAATCATATACTGCTATAATATAGAATTGAGAAAACTTTAATAGACATTAGCTATTGGCTTTTATAAGTTTTACTACATTCTATTAATTAGTTAGTTAATTAACTGTGTTCATTTGAGAATATGTGAAGATGTACATTCAAGGCATACTTGTGGTAGTCAGAGGGCAACTTGTAGGAGGAGTTGGTCTTACCCTCCACTATGTAAATCCTTGGTTTTCAGTCCTGAGAATAAGTGCTGTCCTACCTAGCTACCTTTTCAGTCCCTATCAACTGTTAACCATTTAAATATAACATAAAATATTCAACATTATGTTGCAAATCATAAAATAAGAGTGTTTCAGGAAAAGAGTACTTTGTACAAATTAATCAAGTTGATTCCTTTAAGCACGGAGCTTTGTTGTTAGATATAAAGAGATATGGTTATCTGTAGTTATATACTCATCTCATATTTGAAATGAAATATTAGGGATTGATGCATGGTAAAGACTAAAAGTCAAGTTCAGTGCTCTTATATTCATATCAGGCGGCTCAGAAACAACTGTAACTGCAGCTACATTGAATCTGATGACATCTGATCGCTGAGGGCATTACACCCATGGAGTAACCATATATGCACCACATATGTGCATAAACAGACATCTTTGATCATATTTTAGATGACTTACAGAATGGCATTTATTCCACTTAAGAATAAAAGGAAGTGTTTAGCCATCTTAAAAATAAGCTATGTGATGAATGCGCTTTTCACATATTAAAATGTCCCAAATTACAAATATCTAGATATGTTTTGGTCTCATGTAATTTTCAAACGTTCTACAATTTCTCATTTCCATTCATGAAGTGGGAAGTCATGATATCTGCATATGGAAGTTTTTTATATTTAAAATGCAGAAAGAATGTTAATTTTATTTAATATATGCATATCATAATAGATCTGGTCATTTGGATTTACAGGCTTTTTATAAGTAAAAGTATTGATATAGTCTAATTGCTCTATATATATCCGGTGAATATCCATGTAGTTATTGATAACTGTAAGAAGTTAAAATGCCTATAAACTATATATCCATGACACACGCAAATTCTTGTTCTGGATTACATAAGTTCATATTTCCTTAGTGTACATCATGTTTAAAATCAGAATTTGGTATTGATGCATTTTGACTACTCTTGCTAACACAAAATTCCCTGGACATTTCTCTCCCTTAAGGCTAAGGAAGGTGAAACTCATTGGCATTCAAAAATAACACAATCTCTAAGATTTTATATTACTTTAACTCTCTACAGATCTTGGATGGTTAGCCATGAAATTGTGCTTGCTTTATGACTGTTTAATTCCAACTTATAATGAAAAGTGATTATAAGACAGCCAAAGGCTGACACAGTAAGTACCTCTCAGGCCTGACTACTCTATAGAATTTATTTTAAATTGGTTATAGCACACACCAGGGAAGCTCTCTTCTTTTTCAAGTCAGGATGGCAGCTGTTTTTACAAATTCTACTTGAATTTTGCATCCACTCTGATTAGTAGTTTCTGCAATTGTATTTGTTATTGAATTAGTCTTAAAGATAAAATCTCAGGGTTTTATGAGTTTGCTTGATTAAAATAGAATCTGTAGTTAAAATACTAATGTTTAAAATAAAACAGCTGCATCTTCTTATTTTATTTAGAATGTTTAATTTTAGTAATAAGAAATTCTATGAGTCAAGTAGACTCATATTATGTCAAGTAAACATACAAATGCAATTGCTTTGTAGGGCTTTTGTTAATTACTAATCATATATTGATGTAACATAGAACTGAGAAAATTTTAATAGGCATTAGCTATTGGCTTTTATAAGTCTTACTACATTCTATTAATTAATTAGTTAATTAATTCGCGTTCATTTGAGAATGTGTGACATCCAGATCAGAAATTTAACACAAAAGATAAGGATTCAATTCAGCCAAAAATATTGATTTTGATACTTATATGGCAAAAGGCTATCTGGAGCTTTGAGCTAATTACTTTGATACTTGACTGTATTTTTTATTTATCTCATCATTATCTTCAGCAAAATATTTAAATTCATTAGTTTGGGGGATAAATTTTCCAAAGTAGACATTTATGCTCTGGACACTTTCCCTCGCATGCTTCTGACTGATCTGCTTGTTTTCTAATCTCATTTTCTAATTCTTACTAAATATATCCTCAACATTAGAAAAAGAGTGCATCAGTTATGTTTCCAAGTCACTTTGGCATAATTCTTACTGAACTGTATAAGGCAGCAAAGAATTTATTGCAGCTCCCAGTATTTCTGCATCAATATAAGCAAAGCAAATTGATAGTAAGACAGGGTAAAGTTAAGTTATTCACGCCATGGTGGCCAGGATGTGGAAAGGAAGAAGCATGAGGGAAGGAGAGAAAGGAGGAGGTGATCTCTAACAGACTTACTCCTTCCCCTTTTATTTAGTCTAGACTCTCAGCAGAGTAGCTCTTCTCCATTAGTTAATATCCTTCTTATCTATTTAGACAACTTCCAATACAATCAAAATGACAATCAAGATTTGTGTGGTGCCATAGTGTAGACAGTGTGGATGACATGGCACTACCATAAATCCTCCAACCTTACACAATTGAACCAATAGTAAAATTTTAAAGTATTTTTGAAGCCTGCTACCCTTGAAAATTATAGTGGCCAATGTCTTAGGAAGAGGAAAAACATAATGGCCATTTATGTGAAAATAAATAATAAAAAATAAATTTCAGCACTCTAAGTACTGAATGATATCCCTATGTCTTTTCCAGCAACTTAGAAAAGAAATAGAAATATTAAAAGATAGAGAGGATATCCAATTATAATTTGATCACATTTTTTTCATTAGAATTCAATTATAAAATGAGACATTTAGGCTGGAGATGTAGTTCAGTAGTAGCGTTCGTGTTCAACATGCACTATCACATGACTCTACCTGCAACATATTTCTAAGTTCAGTATTATTACTGACACTCTTGCCATGACTATCCAGCCTCCATTTTTTTAACTTCACACTTTAGACAGTACTTTCTTAACCACATTGCTTTGTAAACTCATTATATTTTGTTTCAGTTAATCTCCAAATTGATAGTTTCTCTCAAAAATGATTTTAAAGTATTTTTGAAGCCTGCTGCTCTTGAAAATTATAGTGGACAATGTCCTAGGAAGAGGAAAACAATATAATGGCCATTTATGTGAAAATAAATAATAAACTATGTACAGTTTACAAGCCATATGAAAATTATAAGGGTCATCAATTCTTGTGTTTCAAGTCATAAAATGATAACCAGCTGGAGTTAGGGGAAAAAATTTCCCCTGTAGAGTAATATTGAACAATTGGACAGGTGCTTTATGAAAGGTATTTTTTTTCTGGCCTTCCACTGAAGCATTTAGTGTAGGTCTTTATAAAATGGCAGACTAATGGACCATTGATCTTTTTAGGTAATGCAATTTGTAGATTCTTGCTTTTACAGAAGTAATCAATAAGAATCTTAAGCCTGAAAAAATAAAACCATACTACTGATTCACTAGAGGAACTACTTAGAAAACAGATAGGCTATAATGAATAAGAAATGATTTTATAGTCACAAGAAAAGCAATAATGGAATCATCTTGTGTATAAAGTGTACTTATAGTGAGGGCACTGGAAACAGTGATACCTCTGTGCACTAACATCATTCAGAAAAGAAATGAAGGTACTGAGAGATACCAAAAAAAAAAAAAAAAAACAACAAAAAACAAAACAAAAAAACAAAACAAAAAAAAAACACCTGTCAAGATTCCAGCATGTCTAACATAGTATTTTCTTTTTCCATGGGAAAATCAAAGATATTATAAATCCAAATTTAAAACATAAAGAGAGAAATGGCAGGAAATTTAATCAGGAAGGAACAAGGAAGAGGTAAATACAAAGGAAGAGAGAAGGATTATAATTTAATTAAATTCTATTTATTCATATATATAGTTATACATAATATAATTATATGTAAATAATGAGTGATTTAGTATTCATTATATTTTGTGTTTCTTTTTTGTTCAGTGTAAAATGAAACATGGGATTTGCTTCAAAATACACAGTGTCATATTTGTCAGGCCCATGGGATATTACATTACTCCTGTCAGCTGATCAAAGATGTCAGTATGTTACAGCCCCATCAGAGAATTGGCCATTTCCCAGGATTGGGATGATCGGAGTTATATTACTTAGAACCTAGGTTATCCAACTTTGAAAGAATTATCTATAAAGTCTTGTCAGATTTCATGTGTTCTTTAAATTATTTCATAAAATTTGTACATGTAGAATTGGCAATAAATGTGGGATGTCTTATTTCAACCTAGCCTCTTTTCTCCAAGCTGTATTATATTTGTGATTAAGTGTCCCCTAAAACCTTCAAGCAGAATCTGTCCCACAAGTGGCAGAACCACTACACAGACATAGATTAGCTCCTGTTCCTTATGTTCTCTCCCAACTGACAACTATGGAATGTTTTCTGGAGTCTAAGGACACATTTCTCAGATCTGTCTGACAAGTGGGGCAATCGCTCCTTTCAGTTTAGCCTTTATTCTACCTTTTGTAAATGTTTAGCAACACATCCATTTCTCCACTAGAGCCTGCCTCTCTATGATGTTTGGTGATTTCATATTTTTAAATAACCAATAGCTTGTCTGTTTCTTGACATTCATATAAAGCTTTCCATTTCCATTAGTAAACTCACAGACTTAGCTCCTAACAGCTAATGTTTTATTTTTTCTAATGTCATTAAATTTTAGGCTCAAAGATTTGTGAATCTTTCATTACTATTAGTATGTTTTTCTCATGGAAGATCTATTAATTAAATTAAAGAAATCAAGTTGTTAAAAAGTTCGGCAATATATTTTAGGAAAAGAGTTAGTTCATTATATTTCGTATAAAACTGTTTCTAAATTAAATTGTCTTAATATCTTTCCATGCATAAATAGAATATAATAAAAGATGGCTCATTGAATAAAATGTCAATAAATCATGAAAAATTGAATGTGCTTTACTTAAACTCATGTAAAATTGGATAGAATAGTCTGGGTTTGTAATAATTCCCTGGATAAAATTCCCTGGACACTTGTAAGTAAGAAGGATGGTATACTTCATGATCAACAAGAGTCAAGTGATGAACAAGAAATCAACAACAAGAAAGTCTGCATTATGGATAACAATGCTAGTGATTGTCCTAGAAAATTAATGAACAAAAGAACATGTAGAATATTAAAGTATCAAAACAATTAATATTCACAGTTTTATATACCAATATTATATCTAATTTAAATAATTTGAAAAGTCTGGGATTTGATAAGTGTTATGAAAACTTGAGTCATGTGTCCTGAGTTTGAATGTTTACTTAGCTGACTTGTATAATACATGTAATATGTCTATGCATTTCTAAAAATCTCCACAGAAATAGTTTCTTTTCTTTTCTTTCTTTGATATTTTTCTTTTGTATATGTGAGTACACGATCACTGTCTTCAGACATAGCAGAAAAGGTCACTGAATGGTATTACAGAAGGTTGCAAATCACCATGTAGTTCTTGGGAATTGAGCTCAGGACCTCTGGAAGAGCAGTCAGTACACTTACCACTGAGCTAACTCCCCAGCCCTGGAAAGATTTTCTAAAGAAGAAATCCTAACACAGGCATATTTTGAGGAAATTATATCTTGAGGACAGTTCCATAAGGATAAAACTAAGAGCAACATTTATGAAATAAATCATTTTAGCATTTAAAACTTATGATATAGAAAATTTTGCATTAATCATTTTATTTACATTTCAAATGTTATTCCTTTTCCCAGTCTCCCCGCCATGAAACTCCCACCCTATGCCTCTCCCCTTGGCTTCTCAGAGTATGCTTCCTTAAGCACCAACCCACTTTTGCCTCACCCCTCTTGCATCCCCTTTCTCTGTGGCATCTGTCCTCCACAGGATCAAGTACCTCCCCTTCCACTGACACCTGATGAAGCCATCCTCTGGTATATATGTATCAGGAACCATGGACCCACCCATGGCTCCAAATATATGGCCAACTGATGTTGCCACTTCATCACCTTAAGCATGGTATATAAATATAACTATATGATGTAGAATTCTTTAAGTTTTTACAATTGGAGTGATAAAAAGAATTCTCATCTAAAATGTAAGTTGCATGTGCTATCCTTGAGGAGCAAAGACAATGACTGTTCTAACAGAGGTTCTATATTAAGAAATCTATGTATAAAATAACACCAGTGTATAAAAACAAGGCAAGAAAATTCTAAATCTGTCTTTAATTCTAGACCAAGGGGGATTGATTAGAAATGAAAAGTGTGAAATACATGTGAGATAGAACTCTTAAGGGATAAATATCACAAATTTTTGAGCTGTGATTAATTTTACCGTTCACAAATAAGCATAGATAGTTAAAGATGTTTCTCTGATAACTAAATCAGGGTGAAAAGAATTTGGACATTACTACTCACTTATAAGTGGATATTAGCCATAAAGTACAGAATAAACATGCTACAGACCCAAAGAAGCTAAGTAACAAGGAAAAGGTTAACTCTTACTGAGAAGCAGAAATAGAAACATGGGGTGGGTGGATGGAGAGAGAAAAGTGGGGGTGGCTCATGAAAAGGGCATGAGGATGGCTCAAATTGGGGGAGGAGAGAGAGAGAGAGAGAGTAAGGGTGAAGGAACTGGAATTGCTATAGTGGGCCATCTCTGAGACTAGCTAGAAAACTGAAAGAAAGTAACTTCCAGGAATCTATGAAGGTGACCATACCTAAGATTCCTAGCAGTGGGAAATATAGAACTTGAAATGGCCATCTGTGATGAGGTAAAGCTTCCAATGGAGGGCCTGGGACACCAAACCAGTCAGAAAATCTTCAATTGACAAATTTTCCTGTCTAAAAGATGTGCAGGGGTAAAGATGGAGCAGAAATTAAGGGAATGACCTACCAATGACTAAGCCAGTTTGAGACGCATGCCATGAGACAAAGCCCACCTCTGACACTATTAATGATATTCTACTATACTTACAGATAGGTGCCTAGGACCACTGTCATCTGAGAGTCTTCATCTAGCAACTAATGAAAACTGATGCAGAGTCCCCCAGCCAAGCTTAAGGTAGAGCTTGTGGAATCAAATAGAAGAGAGGGAAGAAGGACTGAAGGAGCTAAAGAAGTCAAGGACATCAAAAGAAAGCATACAAAATCAATTAACATGGACCTATAGGTGCCCACAGAGACTGACCAGCCAAACAAAGAACATGCATGGGATTGAGCAAGTATGTCTGCACATATGTAACATTTGTGCAGCTAAGTGTTTATGTGCGACTCCTAACATATTGAGCAGGGGCTGGCTCTATCTCTCTTTTTACCTGCCTTTGCATCCTTTTCATCTAACTGAGATGCCTTGTCTATCCCCAAAAGGAGAAGATGTACCTAGTCCTACTATAACTTGACATGCCAAGGAGGGTCAATTTCCATGGGAGGCCTCATCTTCTCTAAGGAGAAAGCTGGGAAGTGAAGATGGAGGGAAGAGGAAGTTAGAAGGAGAGACTGAGAGGAGAGGAGGGAGGAGAAGCTATGATTGTGATGTAAGGTAAATAAATTAATAAAAGTAAAAACCTTGTATATTATAATAAAAATAATTTGTGACATTAAAATTCCAAATAGAAAAGTATACTAGAATTATTTTTTTTAATTTCACTATTTTAATGAAAGTAAGTTCTCTTCTGACACCATCCTAAACTGAATTAGAAACAGATAATTTAAGTGTTCATAATGAACTTGGAAACACTAGGCTCAAAATATGCAAAACTACTCTATTTGAGACTTTATAGAGTCTATTAACAGCAATCAATTTATGTAATCTTTCATGTACCATTGCATTTAACACATTCTAAAGCATTAACATGTGGAACTAGCCAACATTTTGAAACAAAAATTACTGCTAACATTACTCATACTACTACATAATGTAAGCAAATAAAATTATTAATAGTTAGTCATTATGCCATTACTGGAATTATTTAGTATCAACACATATGTTGCGATGCTTATATAGTTATTATAGAAAGTAGTACCTTTATTAAAAAGCACCTGCTTTTCTTGTATTGCCTAGGAAACATCTTAGTTCAGCAATTTAAAATAAGCTGATGTTGCTTTTTTAGGTAATATTTGTGATTTTTCTGGTTGACTTCCTCAAAATTGCAAAACCAATACAGTATTTGGAAGTTACAGGAATTGAATGCTCCCCCTTTTATTCTTATGTCAATATGAGCAGAAATATCTGTGTGTCTGACAGTTACTTCCAAAATTCATGTCAATATGAACAGAAGATCTATGTGTCTGATCAGTTCCAAAGTTCATGCTCTGTTCTTATTTCCTAGACAGCATAGAAAAACCTCAATAAACATTTGAAATATCTTAAAAAGCTCTTGCAATTTGATTTATATTTAAAGCTTTATAATATGAAAATTGGTGTGTTTATTAGAGAATTTCTTGATGTTTCCTATAGTATATTCATAGTAAAAGATGTGGTGCTTATTGAATGTAATGGTATTAATCTGTATTATTTCTTGTGACATGTATTCAGTTGAATGTCTTATTTCCCATAAGGCCTCAGTTTTACAATCTTACAAAGCACATAAAATTTGAACAACACCCCTTACTATCTCTGTAAAAAAAATAGGAATCAGGTGTTAGTAATCATAAATAGATTAATTAACAGTTTGGTCTAATAAATAAAAGGGCTTCTAACTTTTATCTCACTGGTCTATGGCCATATTTTTATAAAAACAAATCTATGAGAGAAAGACTAGAAAATATGGAGATCTAACAAACCAGTTATTGGCACATTCTAATATTAATAGTTAAAAAGTTATGAGTCACAAACTTACTAGTCTAAAAGTAGCATTAGTTCAAAGAAGACATTTACATTAAATTGTTTCTACAAATTGTTACTTCAAAATGTGAAAATTATCTATTACATCCTTTTGTCATTCATTTTCTAGATGAGAGTGTAATGATATATTATCCCATATATATATATCCCATATATACATATATAATATATATACACAAATATATAATATATACATGAAGATGTATCTATATCTATCTATATATCTTCAGTTAACTATATATTCTACATGATAAAAATATGTATATATAAAAGATATGGATAGATATAGATGATATAGATTGGAAAGAGATATAAACATAGCTTCTAAAAATCATCATCTGGCACATGAGAAGATGAGATGTGGGCTATATTCATCTGCTTTGCATTTGTGTTCCATTTATGATCCTTCGGTCAGAAAGCCCTTAAGCTGATATTTCATGGCTATTAAGAGAATTAGACATGGGTGACACAGGAAGAGGCAGAGGAAGACATTAGTAGCACTTCCTAAACTCACGATAGCCATTTGTTTAATATTTTCCACTTTGAAATACAAAAATGAAAATCATATCTCTATTCTGTTTTGTCATGAGGAGACTCAACACAGAAATCTGTTGCTCAAATTATTGGAAAGATGTGAGCATGGACTGAAGGCCATGATGACACCCTGCTTAAGATTTAGATCTATCCTAGGGTAACTGCTGTCATGAAGGTATCTATTGATGGAGGAGGCACTAAGTGTCAAACACTGTTATGAATGAAAACCCAGTGTGCACTTTTTCTGAGCTATATTGTTTTGTATTTTCTTTCTACTTATCTACAGACTTTTACAACAGTCAATAATTGGTCATCAATTCTGATATTTTAAAATGAATGATGTGTGTAGGGAAATGTCCCATAATTGGCTAATAAAGACTACAAGAAGTCAATTACTGGGCAAAGATGAGGAGGCCGGATTTCTGGGTCCAAGAGAGGAAGAGGGGACATGGGAGGAAGGAATGGTCTTTTTTGCTGTTGAGGGAGAGAGCTAGAGGTGTGTAGGATGTAGGCCAGGGAATTGTCTGACCCAATGGCCCACAACGGGAAGAATTTCCCACATAGATTAGATGATGTGTTTAGGATAATAGATTCCACACCCAGCGATTGTGTCATTGTGATTGATTTTAAAATTAAAACTAATGTTTTCCATTCGCAATGATTCAGATGGGCAGTTTGGCGGAGCTGAGCCAGAAAGGAGCAAACACTGGCAGAGCTGGCAGCGGGGTCCTGGGCTGGCAAGAGAGTCATTTTGGAGCTCTGGAGAGGCAGAGCCAGAGTTTGTTGGAGAAGCATTGGCGAGAAGCAGGCAGGCAGCAGTCACGGTCTCAGGTTGATCCATCCGGCTAGAACTGACAGAGACTTGAGCAGCTTGGCATCAAGCTAGTCAGTCATTGGGGCATGGGCGAGACCACAGATGCCAGCGCCTAGCTGGATTTAGAAAATTACACGCTACAGATGTGTCTATCCAAGTGTAAAGGAAATAGTGTACCTTTGTACATATCAATTATGAACCCTTTCCATTAACATCATCTGTATTCACCAAAATGAGTTTGCATAGAAATTATGCATTACTTCACACACTCATCTATTTGTTCATGTGTCTATTTGTATTAGAAAACAATTTCTGAATTAAAGGACTTCATGAAAACATTTATAATATCAGGATATGATATAAAACCATGGTGGAGTTAATGGGTCCCTGAAGTAATAAGTATTTGTGGGAGGATCAGATATTACACATTTGAAATTATTTCCAAATAATTCTATTATATCATCATGTAAGAAAGTGTCTAGAATAAACTTGAAATGTCATCCTCAAATCTTTGTCACTCACGATTATCATCAAGTAAGTTACCACAATACTATTTGTACAGATATGTGTACAGACAATTTGACAGAAGTAGAACTTTGGTGGTCTATGTTTTCTCTATTTTCTTAACATAGATAAAATACCATCTTCTTACTGTTGCATATTTTTTCTTGAAGATAACACAAAATATGGCAGTTTTTCATCTCAGGATGTTAAGTTGCTAGTTATTGTTTATGCCAGCTGTCTTCAGTGGTTTTTATTATATTTAGCTAACTAGAAAAGAAAGGGCTGTAGTCAAACAATTCCAGAGTGACTCTGGTATATTTCGGTATTAGGCTCAGCCTCTATGTACCTGAGCTCCCAGTGCATTCTGCTTTTCTTCTTCTGAGAGATACTTACTGGCAGAGACAAGCTCCTCAGTATCTTTGCTTG
This sequence comes from Montemys delectorum, assembly GCA_019843815.1. Classification (NCBI taxonomy): domain Eukaryota; kingdom Metazoa; phylum Chordata; class Mammalia; order Rodentia; family Muridae; genus Montemys; species Montemys delectorum. Next base: position 14,796 of record JADRCD010115322.1, read on the forward strand.
ATACATCACTATC
>JADRCD010115323.1:0-11430 GCA_019843815.1 Montemys delectorum
CTAGCAACGGCAATGACAATGACATTTGGAGAACTTCTCAGGCTCTGGATAAGGTTTCTCATCTTATTAAGTTTTTATTCACCTGATGACCACCTTCTCTCCTCATTAGTTTTCTTCTCCCCACATGAGAGGGGGCTGTGGGACAGTGGAGCCTTGAGAAGGAACTACACGTGCTCAGTTCATTTTCTTCACCCTGCTTTCAGCTTAAGCTTCCTGCAAGGCAGATGCCTGCTGCCTGTGATAAACAGCATGCTTGCTCTCTGAGAAAACTGTGATGGGCTGGGGAAGTCTGCAGAAGAACAACACATTGTTTCCTGGGATAAATATCAGCAAGGTTGCAGAGCTGGCCATCTTTTTTTTTTCTATCTCCTTTACCAGCAATAAAGATATTATTTCTAGTGTCTCTTGCCTTGCTTGTATGTCTAAAGTTGGTTACCAACTTGAAATTAGTTTATCCTATAGAGTATTCTATGGGCTTGCTTTACTTCATCATCTGTAAGGTTGGGCAAGTATAGTATTAACTGAATTAAGATGTTTAGTATAAGCTTTGCCTGGCAAATAATAAACACTTAATCAACACCATATTTAAATCTTAGCTGCAATTCAGAACTGGGCTAAAAGCTCTACATTGTATTATGTGGTATAATAGTTGGGAGACATCTGAAATAGACACTATGACTGATGTCACCTGCCCAGCTGAAATTTGGGAAAATCCCACACTTTATAAGGATAGCTCCATGCTATAATGCGTAGCTCTCTGTAGCTCTCTGTATTGCAATTATTGGCAATAAACAAGGAATTGAAAGGGAGTTAAATTTCATGTTAAATTTGTCGCATTTACTAGAGAAGCAATTGAGAGTTCAAGTCTTCCTATCACCTACTGAGAGCAAAGCCTGAGAAAACAGATTTGTTTTGATGTGTAAAAAGGCCCCACTTAACAAACATCAAAGTCCAGATTACATTATATATATCAATTAGGTCTCTAATATTTTTCAAAGCACTGTGTACTAAAGGACTGAGTTTCCAAGAGGTGCTATTAGGAGGTCGTAAGTCCTTGAAAAGGTGAGGCTATGATTGATGTACTGTTCAAACTAGCAGGCTAATTGATTATAGATCGGAACTTATAAAACTGAGTCACCAGGGCTGGAGACATGGCTTGGTGGCTAAGAGCACTCATTGATCTTGCAGAGGACCTGTGTTCAGGTCCCAGTACCCACATGACAGCTCGCTACAATCTATAACTCCAGTCCTAGAAGATCCCATCCTTTCTTCTGGATTCCTCAGATGTTCCAAGCATCTGGTACACACACACACAGACACACACACACACACACACACACACACACTCAGGCACACATAAAATAAAAGTAAATAAATCTGGGGGTGGGGGGAAACCTCTGCAAGTCACAATGAACATTTTCTCTTTATAAACTGGTTGTTTAGATACGGCATTACAGTGATGAAAAGCTGAAAACACAGTATTCATGGAACTCCAAGTGGGTCCTTGGAGTATTCACCAAAACTGTGTCAAATTTTATCTTTTATCTTTAGTGTTTTATCTTTCTTATGGGAGAGTATACTTGGTCGTTGGTACTCAGATGAGCTAGAGGACTTCATGACTATGTGGTACCTAGTTACCTGCCTTTCCCTTCTCCTCTCGGTGGTCCCCTGTAGAGAGTATGTAAACAAGAACTAACATCAGGACCCAGTGGGATGCTACAGCTGTGTGTAGTAGATAAGAGCTGGATATTACAGGGATGAGCATGGCATCTGGACTACATCTCTCCTTTCTGGCCTTAAGCAAGACCCGACTCAAGATTTCCCCACTAATCAATCCCATCTTTCTTTCAAGCACCAACAACTTAGCAACTGGGTTTCACCACGCAAGCTTTCCCCCCATGATTCCAGAAGAGGATGTGGAGAGATCAGTTTCAGAAAGAATGATACCTGAAGCAAACCTTGGACCAGTGTTTGGTGGAGAAAACATGATGCTTCAGACAGAAACATAGAACTCTTGAAGCATATTTGGATCTTGCTGACATCCACAGATGTTTGGAAAGCCATGGCTTTTACATCCTGAATCTGGGCCAGGAACTAGAGAAATAGATATGCTTAGTGAAAAAATAAATGTGATGATAGACACCCCCAAGGTTGCACGCCTTTAGTGGCGGGTGATGAGCTCAACTTCAAAACACTCTACAAATCAAGCCAAGCTGTCCAAATATCTGGGGCTAGTATGCTAGCCAGTATTCAGAACATGTAAATGAAATTGAAAACATTTTTAAATTTTTTTTTTTTTAGGAACATACAACATTTATGTAAAGTGTAGTTTTTCTTGCTGGATTTGATTGGTTTTAATGATGGGTGTTTTAGAGCAAGTACGAGTCTATACTCAAGGATCTCAGTTTCCCAACCCACAATTAGGACTAAATAAAGCGTGTTGGCAGGATTCTTTTTCTAAGGCTTAGCTTCGCTTAGACTCTCCCGGCTTTGGCAACGGTAAACCCACAAGTATCTGAGCTGGAATTTCCTTATGACTTACCCACCTCCCCCAGGAATACATAAAGCACTTTGCAAAAGGACCATTAGCTCTTTTGAATTGAGCTCCTCTGTATTACAGGGTACTCAGGTGGCTTTTAAGTGTCGCTGCAATGTCCTTAAAATAGTTTCCCATTTCCAAGGATTGACTAAGGCGCTTGGAAGGTAGGTGCTGCTCATTATTTTCATGTTTGATTTATCTTTTTCATAAGGCATATTCAGTCAGACCACCCACGATTCCCATTTTATAAGACTGTCCCCTCCCAACAAAAAAGAAAACTTATTCTGGCATCTTTGAAAGGAACATAATAAAGTAGTTTAAATGGCTGATTTGAAATTATCCTTAAGCAATGAAAAAATACATATTGATAGTATGAGTGGTAAAATTTCTGCTTTCTGTATCCTTGTATTTTAGACCTATAAAGGCCAAGATTTTGGTTGTGGCGTTGTGGCACATGTGTGTTGGCAATTATGCCATTATGTTGGCACATTAATGTTGGCACTTGAGCAACTGAGGCTGGAATAACTTGAGTTTGAGGTCGTCCTGGGTTACACAGCTAGACCTTGTCCAAAGGAAGGGGAAAAAAAGGAAAGAGAAAAAAAAAGAAATAACCCAACAGTTCCAAAACAGAATCACCTCCAAGCCTAAACAAAAGCAGAAGTGAGTGAGTTCTGTCCCTGGATCCTGGGGTCACTCGTCCTTGCTTGGAGGGTGTATGTGATTACATGACTGAAGCTGAGAGGAGACACCTGACATCTGGGCCAGCTGTGCTAACCAGTTCACCCCTTGTCCCTATGCCTCACCCAGCTTTTGCCATAAGCATCTCAATGGCATCCCATCCCTGGGGACCTGTTCCTGCTGTATCCAGAAGAGCTCCTTCTCTTGATTTTAAGCTTAATCTATAGTAGGCATAGCCTTTAGACTCTTCCTTTGTGGTCCACGAATTTTATTCTTTAATGTATGAGGCGTGAACCTGAAAACTAATGGCTTGGGTGGCTTTGACAGCTCTCAAGTTTTTCAAGACCCTAGGTCCTCAAGCTGAACTCCCCAAGAGCTAAGAAAGTCTTCATCAAACTCAAAGGCACCTCCCAAGTTCCAAGACTAAAAGCCTTCTTTTAACTAGTTCTTTTTAAATGCTAGTATATAAAGTAATAGGTTTCTCATGGCATTACTGTGCATACTTTGATTGCACATTGATCTTCCTTCCCGCCTCCTTGGTCCTTCCCACTCTCCTTCTTACACTCCTCGAATCCCTCTGCTGATCCCCTTCTATTTCCTGATAGCCCCCATTTTTTCTTTCTTTTCTCATGTTTTCTAGCAGCTTCTTGATTTTCATCCCCACCTAAAGACTTCCTTCCCTCTCCTGTGGTCTTAGTAACCTATCCCCCACCATGCACATATGAACACACATGAGACCTGAAACTTTGAAACTGCCCAGAAGGTGCCTGGGTGTGGTGGCGCTCGAGTATAATCCCAGCACTCCGGAGGCAGAGGCAGGCAGATCACTGGGAGCTGGAGGCTAGCCTGATCTACAAAATGAGTTAATAGCCAGAGACACAGGATGAGACTGTCTCAAACAAAATGCCCATTCAAAAGCCAACAAGCAAACCAGAAAAGTAAAGAATCTACATCTAGGAATGCCCTTCAAGGCATTGACCTGGGCAAACATTTTCTGAAAAAGATTCCAATGTAATAGGAAATAATCCCAAGAATGAAAAAATTGAACTGCATGAAAGTAAAAAGCTGCTATATAGCAAAGAAAACCCTTAGCAGAGTGAGGGAAGCCCACGGAATGGAAGGAAACCTTGGCAAACGATTTGAATGGATCACAGAGCATCTTACATTTTATCCCTGGATCGTGCACAGCTAAAATCACAACTTTCAAGTGCTCAGCAATGTACACCAGTCCTTCGGCAGGGGATTATGAATATATGCTTAAGACTTTGTCTAAATTTATATTTGCTTTAAGTGGTCTTGAATCCAAGAATGTTTGTGCTTTTATTTAAGTAGGGGAACAAAAATGAAGGTTTGAAAACATAGCACTCTTTTTGTATATAAACATCTCCATACATTATAGGAAACTTAGGGGATCTGTATAAGCAAAACAAATAAGCCAGCATTTAGAAACAAAGATGGCCACTCCATTTCATCCCACAATCTTTGTCTTGTCACTTCTGATAGCTGCATGGTATACAAATTGAGTTTTTAACTGTCTTGTAGTGAGTTATTTGAATTCTTATGTACAGTTTGGATATTAGTTCCTGATAAGGTTTTCAAGTACTTGTTCTTATCTTGTAGGCTTTCTCTTTACTTTGTAAAGAGTTTTGCTCGGATGCTACCTTAGAGAGCGATGTCAGTTTAGCGCTACAGTACCATGTAAGGCGTACTGACCTCGAATGAATTCACACAACAGCATAGAATGAAAGCACTGTACCATAGGGCATCCAAAACACCAAGGAGAGCTTTCCCTCCTTATTGGGGACGAGACCTATGTGATCTGTGAGCAAGGCATTCATGCAGAGTGCAAAAATACAGTGAGTTTCCTGGAAGGGGAAGGGGAGGGGACTTGTGTCTCAAAGGGTTCCCAAGGGAAAGTCATTGTTGAGCCAAACGTAAGTATTTCTAAAGGAGGAGCCCACAGTTGGTTCACAATGTTTCCATGCTTGTGTTCGGGATGACTAAATACAGACACTATGGGTGTTATGGAATTCTCTTCCATTTAAAAATCATGTAGATTGCAACTCAGATAACGTACTCCCTTGGAAGCACAGTTGAGAAGCACCAAGACATGCTGCTTTTGAGGAGGACCCTACAAAACTGTAGGATAGTATCTATACCTTTTTTTTTTAAAAAAAAAAGAATCACCTTTCTTAAAATGTTTAGAGGTATCTTATACAAAATATAGGAGTATCACAACAGGAACTAGATTTTGACATGTTCATATTTTGTAGGTGGTAGATGCAGAGGGACACAAATTCTTTTGGTCTTACTTTACTTTCCGAGACAAATTCTTTTGTTTCTACTTTACTTTCCGTATATTTTAAAAATTATTATTTGCAGGCTCTGCTTTAAATAATGAAAGAAAAAAGTATAAGTGTAATGATATAACCTTTAAAACAAAATAGCTTTGGTGCCTCTGCCCTGGGCTCTGTTTCAGCATCTGGACCTGTTAAGGAAGCTGCCCTTGTAGACTGTGTACAGCCCCGAGTTATTAATGCACCTATTTAGCATCTATTAACAGAGACACAGTCACGTATACAATAAATACCAGGTACCACATAGAAATTTCTTTGAAGATTTAAATATGAATGAAAGGAGAAGGAAATAATGTGGTCTGAAAATAGTCTTCTACATTTTTTTTCACAAATCACTTTTTTTTAAAAAAAAAAAATTGCTCTCATATGAAACCATCTAATTTTCTGCATCTAAATATTTTGAAGTTTTGTATAGAATAATAATACCAACTAGCAATTTGCTAAAGGAACAGCCTGCAGGAAGCACCGTGGTTTGACTTTTATTGCATTAAGAACCTCACTCTCTCATTGTCTGGCTCAGGTGAATCTCCACAAAGCACTCGGCTTATTGTTCCTTGTCTCCTTGTTATGAGGCCGTTTATTAATATGAGACCAATAAGACCCTTTAAATGGAATGTAATGCCATAGAATTAGTTAAAAGACAAATTGAGCACGTGTGGTTAACTTTGCTCTCGAAATTAGCCTATCAGGTGCTGATCTCTGTAATTAAAGAATCCTAATTCATAACGCTCTGAATCAATGAATTTGGCAGGCAAACGCCAGGAATCTTCATTTCACAACACAGTGCCTCAGACAATAATAAGCCGGAACGAAACACTTGCAGGTTTAATCAGGAAACAAAGCGTGTTGAGTACTTACTCTGAACTATTGGAGTCTGGCGCCTCAGGTGTGAAGCTCGGGAAACTCCCTCAGGGGGTGTCATGGTCTCTGATGTGAACCTTTCTGCAGCTTCTGCTGACACCTTTAAGAGAGAGGAAAAAAAAAAAAGTACTACCCAGATCAGGCATCAGTATCCAAAACAAAGCACCCTCAATATGACTTGGAGGAGCCAAGGACACAAACATACCTGTGTGTGCACCAGAGCAGACCAGCATATGAATACAAGCATGCATGCACGTGCAAACACACGCGCACACACACACAGTCCCACACACACCCATACACACACACACACACACACACACACACACACACAAACACACACACGCACACACACACAAAGATCGACACACATTTGTTGTCATCAAATGTAGACCTATAAGCACTTAAAAGAAAGGTACCTGAAAAGCAGTCCAAGTTTATGTTCAGGTTATTTTGGTCCAATTACCAAATGACGGGGGAAGAGGACATTTTTCCTTTAAGGATTGTTTAAAATTTGGACTTTCCTTTATATGGTCCCAGTTGCGGTTGTAGGCCGACATAAGCCATCAAGGAGCCATTAGATAGTTAGCAAAGGTACAGGCTAGAAGATCTTCAGCATGCTTTCTTACAGCCATTCCAGGATTTGGCACTTAAATTCCATGACATTCAGACCATTCAGGGAGCTGGTAAGGAGAGGAAAACTGGGAAAAATACATCTTGCATAAATCAGTTTTAAAGTGGACTTGTATCATCTAGTGAACCCAGCTTGGCCGTATGAGTTCTTCCCTGTCACTGGATGACTGCTAAGCCAATCTCTGGGAACAGGCTGCAGACACAAGGAAAAACGCCTATTCGTATTCCTGCTCTCCAAGATCTAGACGTGGGATTTCAAAGATTCCCCAGCCAACATCCTTTGAACCTCTCTTTTCCTTGCTGTCTCTTCCTTGAGTCCATTTCCTGAGAACAGATGTCATTGCTGAGATATACACCCTAGGTCTAAGAAGTAGCCAGGGGCTGCCTGCTGAGGTGACATAGGAGGAATCTATAGGCCAAAGTCTCAGTAGGCCATAGTTATGCCCTCAATGCATAGGGGCGTAAGAGGCCAAAATGGTGGCTTGGAGGATAAGCCATGGGTAGATAGAAATGGATTTGCTTACATTCTCCAAGTTCCACATCTATCTGAGCAAGGACCAACCAGCTTTCTGCAAACAAGCTTAACTCAAACAAACCTGAAGCCTTTAATAGAGTATCTTGCACAGTTTTCTGGTTTTTGTTTTTTTAATTTTCCTTTCTACAGATGAAACCATTCCAATGCAGTTTGGCATCCAGGTTCAAGTATGTACAATTATAACTATTAAATAAAATATAGTATTTTTCTCTTTTGGAGTGTGTGTGTGTGTGTGTGTGTGTGTGTGTGTGTGTGTCTTAGTTAGGGTTTTACTGCTGTGAACAGATACCCTGACCAAGGCAACTCTTGTAAGAACAACATTTAATTGGGGCTGGCTTACAGGTTCAGAGGTTCAGTCCATTATTATCAAGGCAGGAGAATGGCAGAGTCAGGCAGGCATGGTGCAGGAGGAGCTAATAGTTCCACATCTTCATCTGAAGGCCTCTAGGAGAAGACTGGCTTCCAGGTAGCTAAGAAGAGGGTCTTAAAGCCCATGCCCACAGTGACACACCTACTCCAACAAGGCCACGCCTACTCCAAGGCCATACCTCCTCAAAGTGTCACTCCCTGGGCCAAGCATATTCAACCCATCACAGTGTGTTATATATAAACACTTTCAGTTGGACAACAACTATGAGTAGCAATTCATAGTGAAGACATGAACTTAAAAGAATTTCTCCGAAGACAATATTCTGCTTTAGGTGCAAACTAAAACTTCATTTGTCTAACAAAAATGTCATGCTTTACACTTTGTACTTTATTGGTCAGTTTTAAATGTTAAACAAAATACAAGCACTGTATAATCACAACAAATAACATCGCCGAGTTAACTGAGATTTTGTTTCTTATTCTTTACATTGGTGATTTGCTATGGACACTCTTGTGTCCCCACCCCTATAATGATTGGACCACCTTTGGCTGTATTTGGAGATGGGCCTTTGTAAGTAAGGTTGTAAAGGTTGAATTAGATCATGAAGTAGGTTTGAGTCCTGGTGATAGCACCAGAGCTTGTGCCCCTGGTCTCCATACACACAGAGAAAGATCACATGGCTGTGGAAAGAAAGAAGCTAACCACACACTAAAGAGAGAGACCCTGTTAGACACCAGACTGCTGACACCTTAATCTCGATCTTACAGAGCCTGTAGAACCGTGAGGGAACACACTTCAGCTGGTTAAGCTACTCAGCGTGTGTTTTGTTTTTTGTTTTTTTTTGTTTTTTTGTTAAGACAGAAAATCCTCTCACGTTATCACTTATTTTGAAGGCATCATTTAGGCACAGAGGTGCACAGGACTGTAGGGTGAGGAGACACACTGCTAAGGCGAGTGAGTTTGGCCATTCACAACCCGGCAGTCGTGAGCTCTGAAAAATTCATGGCCAGCAAGTCGACATGGCTTGGCCCGGCTGGGAATGTGCTGTTTTCTCCATGACTGCTACATAAATCACCATGCTCATTAAATAATCTGTAATCAACGCATGCTAATTTGAAGCTTTTGTAGGTATTTTAGATGTAAAATCAACTTGTATTTATAAATTCAGCAATTTCTTTATTAGAGTACAGACGGGGAAAAAAAAGTACTTGTTTCAGACATGAGTGTTTTGCACTGCAAGCACGTGGGTATGGGAAAGAGGAAACAAATTTCCAGCCCCCTTTCTCTTTGCTTTCAAATTCTCAGCCAACCTTAATAGAGCATGCACCTGTGCTGAGGAGCAAGTTCGCCCACAGCCCTGTCCCCATGGTTATGTACCTGCCCTTTAGAAAAGATGCTGGCTTGCTCCCTGGAGAGTAACCACAGTCATGACATGATAATTCAGGTACTGAGCTACCCAAAGGAAGGGGACCTCCTGTCCACCACTGAGGCTTTAAAATGAAAGCAGAGTAGCTTCTTAGAACTCTGACTTAAGATGCAGCCCTTCTGGACAGATGGCTCAGCGGTTAAGAGCACTGGCTGCTCTCTCAGAGGTCCTGAGTTCAATTCCCAGCAACCACATGGTAGCTTACAACCATCTGTAATAGAATCTAAGTCTTTCTTCTGGTATGCATGAAAACAGAGCATGTATATATATATAATATATATATATTATATATATGTGAGTATATATGTATATATGTGTATATATACGTATATACATACGTAGATGTATATCTATCTATCTATCTATCTATCTATCTATCTATCTATACATATATAGATAAATAAAAAGAGAATAAGACTCATAGGCATAGTCCTGCTGTGACTGGATGTCCCAGGGTGGGGTGGCAGACAAATGGGCTTTCCCTTCTCCAAGGAAGGGTGTCACTGGGGATGGGGATGTCGGGATTTATAAGGGTGAAACTGGGAAGAGGGGGGTGCTGCAAATGGGATATAAAGTGAATAAATAAAGTAAGGAAAAGAAAGAAGTATCTCTCGCATTGCTTCTTTGGGACAGCATGAGAGTTTTGAAAAAACCCAGGCTTCTGTCTGGCCGTGACACTTATCTCGGATCACTCAATGCAATGCTAAAGGGTACCTTAGGGCGTTTCCTTTTCCGGGGATCCGTCGACTCCAATTATTAGAAAAGGAAGTACTGGTCATTATAAGGCCAGGATTCTATTATGGGATCTATGTAAATGTATTATCTTCCTGAGTCTTGGCATCTCCAGGGCTACTTACAGCTTAAAAGGTAGATTTCTATGATGCTAGTCACGAGTGACCCTTGGAGAGGGAAAGGAAACAGCTTAAGTTAGTTCAGAAGCCTCTAGGGAAGTCTGGTTGCCAAAAGGGAGGAAAAAAGAATTTACAGTTCTGCCGGGCAGTGGTGGTGCATGCCTTTAATCCCAGCACTTAGGAAGCAGAGGTAGGCGGATCTCTGAGTTCAAGGCCAGCCTGGTCTACAGAGTGAGTTCCAGGATAGCCAGGGCTATACAGAGGAACCCTGTCTCGAGAAAACCAAAATAAAATAAAATAAAATAATTTCCCTCAAGGCCAGCCTGGACTACAGAGTGAGTTCGAGGATAGCCAGGGCTATACAGAGAAACCCTGTCTTGAAAAATCCAAAATAAAATAAAATAAAATAAAATAATTTCCAGTTCTTATATGAGTCCCCGAAAGAGCTCTGGTAGGCGCATCTTCTAAGAGCTACCCTGGTACCACACCATGTTTTGTGAGTGAGCACCATGCTTGCTGGCTGTTTCCTTGGTGTGGACCAAAACAGCACGCCACTGGCTTTGAAGTGAAAACTTAAGTGTCCTCGGGCCCTGACCTTGGCCAGTCAACTCCATCAAAATAAAGCAGAGGTTATAGAGGAGACGAGTGGCACAGAGAGAAAAACCACAATAAAATCAAAATGGAAAAAATAGACAAGTTGCACGAAAACAGGATGTCTCATCCAGGGGAAAAGCTGCATGTTCTGTTTCCCTGGATGCAGTCCTTAAGGTTTTCAAAAACATTGTGGCAATGTATGCTGAGACCCAGGGGTTTTTCTCGTAGGAATGGTCCTGGTCTTGGAAACTCTCCCCAGGAAGGCTTCCCGAGCTACTCTGGATACAAGTTAAGCTCTCCCTGTAAGATCTCAAAGTATGAAAACTTGAGAAGGGTGTCAGGCAGTGAATATCACGCTCTCATACCTCCATGACACATGGCTTCCCCCTACTCCTTTTATTGAAAATACATTTTTTTTCTCATATATCATGATCACAGCTTCTTTTCTCTCTATGCCTCCCAGTTCCTTCCCTCTTCCCCTCCCGTCTGGAGCCACTCATTTTCTGTCTCTCATTAGAAGTTATCAGGCTTCTAAGAAATTATAATATAATAATATAATAAAAATGATAAAATAAAAACTAGTACA
>JADRCD010115341.1:0-48476 GCA_019843815.1 Montemys delectorum
GCCCTGGCATTCCCCTACAATGGGGCACAGAAAAGAACACCTTATAATTGATGTGGCAGCCCTCATTCTCCTTTCCAGACCCCAGTTAACTGTCACGGAAGTAACACTAACATAGCATAGGACAAGGCGGCCAGTCTACTGTGTGTATCAAAGCATCCCACACATACCAACCCTAAGGGCAAAGTGGGAGGTGCTATCTCTTGGCAGCAGAAACATAGTGACCTCAGTGCTTCACATCAAGTCAGGCTTCAGTAAGCTTGCACCATTTCCAACACTTCCTCCAGAGATGAATGGTGCTAACTACATCAAATCATTATAAGATGTATAAGTATATTCAGGTAACAGACATATGAACAAATATGTGAATTCAATATCAAAAGGGATCAATCAGGTCCCTAAAAATTTGGTTTTCGCCAATTTTACTGTATCTTATTCTAGTCAATACTTATGAAATTTCTTCTTTGTTTAAGTTTCTGCTGCTATTATCTTAATTATCTACTATATAATTTACTACTTGACAATATAGTAAAAACTTCCAATTATATTTCATTCTTATTGTTCTCTCTCAAAATATGGTTCAAGCTTTGAAGATGAACAATGCATTGCACTGATAGACAGTAAAATTGAGCTTTTCTTTTGGAAAATCAGTCCTGTGGAGTAGAGGTTAGAATTAGATAGAATCCAAGGATCAGAAACAATTTGAATACTTTGAGAAACAGGAAAAAACACTTAATACAATATGATTTCTCTGTTCTCAAATAAATGTATTTCATAACTTGAAGGAAAAATAGTTATATAATTGTTCATGCACACATATCCCACCTCAGCAGAGAGATGTTATGAAAATAATTCCACTGAAAGAAATATTGAGTTAGTAAAATTTCTGCAAATGTATTTAAATATTTCTGGTTTTCTATGTGCCATTAATAAATATCTTACAACAAACATTGGTGTTAAGTTTACATGCATATTCTACTTGTCATGAGAAGAAAAATCTGTTGTTCAAGCCCCCAGAAATCTATCCATAATGTTTTGGAGAAAACATAAAATTGAGAATCAAAGTACATGTATTTCCTTTTTTTCCAAGACATTTTATAGCATTCAGGCTCCATCTTTAACCCCAAGCATGTCGACAGTAATGAAAGTGTCATATAGCTTGCTAGAGTGTATTATTAAAAAACTAAAATATAAATCAGAGGAGGTTCAAATATTGCTCTAGAATTTACTGGCTGTAAGCTGTGTCTCATATTACTCATCAAAATTGAAAAAGTCATACTTATTCTCACAGGAAATTAAGGAGACTTGAGATGACTTAATGTAAGTTATTTTAACTTACAAGGCAGTTATATAAAAGGGAGCAGATTAAATTCCACTTTTAGAGGAAGCCTGGGCAGAAATGGCAGTAGCTAAAGGGAAATAATACAGTAATGAGATGACTTGAGCGCTTGAATCACCATTCCTTAGTAGCACCTTTGTATTGTGTCTTCTCATACTCTGATATTAGAGTTAATAGAAAGAAGGCAGTCAAAGAGGCTAGACTTGGTGGTCTTATCCTTTGAATGATAGGACAAAAGAGAAATGAAGTGGTCAGAACAGGTTATATTTCCCCATGATACAACTGACAGCTCTTAATCACTTCCTAATGAGTTTTCAAGTGGGTGCCCATCTCAAATCATCAGAATAAATAAGTAATTCATGGCATTGAAATCCTAGCACTGACACAGAGATTGGCTGATTGCAGGGGCTCACTGGCAGACACTCTAGTCTACTGGGCAAGTTCCAGATCCTACCTAAAAAGAAACTATGGACAGAACCTTAAGAAGGATACTAGGGTTGTCTTTTGGACTCCACTGGCACTAGCACACAGGCACATTCCACCCAGAAAAATTTATACTTGAATATGCCCGCATGTGCATACATGCAAAAAATTCCATAATAACTCTCCTAGAGCTCTGGTATATAATTCATAGTCATTTTAATTTCCTCCAGTTAAAAAGATCACATAAAGAATAATTCATAGTAAATAATTTTCCATTGTAGTATAACATCTATAAAATAATAAAATAACCAAATTAATATAGAAAAAGAATGAAAATATTTTGAATCTTAACTTTAGAAGAGTAAACCTATATAGATACATCTTTCTGTAATCCAAAGTCATGAAAATGATTAGTAATGGTATTGCCCAAAAACTTTTAAAAAAGTTATCCAAATAAATAAGTGCAGAGAGGTTTCAAACTAAAAAGAAAATTTCAATATTCATTAAAATTATGCAAAATATAGCTTATAAAAGCTGTAATGTTTTGAGCATTTCAGGTAATTATAAATTTGTCCAGTAGAATGTTCACTTATAGGATGTCAAATATCTCTGGCTTTCAACTGCTGAAATCATTAGTGGCCTTCTATGCTTATAGCAACCACATGACTTTATATAATTCAGAATTTTCTTAAGAAAGGAATACTTTATATATGATGGAGAAAAAGAGTACCAACAGAGTTTCTTGTAGTGACCACTAAAGGAAGACAGAAACCAAGTTGAACACAGAGCCTATACCAGCTAGCTAGTGTACTCTGAACCCAATTACAAAAGAAAACACATGATATGCACTCACTGATAAGTGGTTATTAGCCCAGAAGTTTGAAATATCCAAGATACAATCCACAAACCACAAGAAACTCAAGAAGAATGAATACCAAAGTGTGACTACTTTGATCCTTCTTAGAAGGGGGAACAAAATACCCATGGAAGGAGTTCCAGAGACAAAGTGTTGAGCAGAGTCTGAAGAAAATGATATTCCAGAGGCTGTCCCACCTGGGGTTCCTTCACATATACCAATCGCCAAACCCATTGTGGTTGTCAGCAAGTACTGGCTTACAGTAGCCTGATATAGCTATCTCCTGAGAGGCTCTGACAGTGCCTGACTAATAGCGAAGTGGAGACTCACAGTCATCCATTGGACTGAACACAGGGTCCTCAAAGAAGGAACTAGAGAAAGGATCCAAGGAACTGAAGGGATTTATAGCCCCATAAGAGGAACAACAATATGAACTAACCAGTACTCCCTGAGCTCCAAGGGACTAAACCACCATCCAAAGAGTACATGTTATGACTCATGGCTCCAGTTGCATATGTAGCAGGGGATAGCCTAGTTGGTCATCAATGGGAGGGGAAGCCCTTGGTCATGTGAAGGCTCTATGCTCCAGTATAGGGGAATGCCAGGGCCAGGAAACAGGAGAGGGTGGATTGGTGAGCAGGGGGAGGGGGGAAAAAATAGGGATTTTTTTTTCAGAGAGGAATTAGGAAAGGGGAGAATATTTGAAATGTAATTAAAGAATATATCTAATACAAAAATAAAAACAACCAAATAAAAAGACTTTATTTTTGTTCATTTAATAACATGTCCACTATTTTTATGTTTGGCATAAAAATATGTATTGTGTAGAATATAGTAAAAAATAGACATTCAAAAAAAAAAGAGTCCTATGTAAACTAAATTAACCAAATGTCTGAAAAGGAAACAGAAAGACTCTGGTACATGGAGAGATGGAGAGAGTGTTTGCTATGAACTAGTTCCAAGCATGTGGATGTCCTCAAAGCTTCCTATTTTACCTAGGAGAAAAAGAGAACGAAGAGGATGAGCACAGAGGGGAGGGAGAGAATATTTTCAATACTTCAACTCGTTTACCAACCAAAGAAAGCAAATTCAAGTGACTCCTCTGAGACTGAGCCTTGCTAACCAAAACCATTAAAACTACCAAATTGTTAATTTTTAATTATGTATCAAAAATTCTTTGTGGTTGAATAAAAGACCTTAAAAATAAAAAAGTATAATTCATATATGTGTGTGTATGTGTGTGTGTTTACATATGTATAAATGCATGAATATGCTTTTGTGTGTATGTATGGTGTGTCTGTGTGTCACCGTCTGTGTACAAAAATACTTCCTGATCAGTCCACATACGGTTATTGGTGTGTTTATTATTTCTGGGATCACCACTTTGGTTTTGAAGGCTGTTTCTTGGCAAGCTTATTTCTCCAGGTTTTAGCATTCTTTAGTTGCCTCTAGTTCTTTGTCTTCAAAAATAGGATCATAACTTTTAGAAAGTCAAAATTTTGGAGGGTACTGCATAGGAAGGCTTTGAGGAAGGAAAGTGGAAAAATGATGTAATTTTATTTTATGTTCCAAAAGATAAAAACATCTTTAAAAGCCATAATCTTTAAAAATATATAAAATGACACAGACTGATTGTTTTTAGGCTGAGCCAAATAACATCAGCAAATCTTTACTTAGAGCTATTACATAATCTATTTAATTCTAAATAGACTTGATAATTAAGGATGTATATTGCTATTCCTGGAATACCCATTATGTAATGTTACAAAAAGTAAAGCTTATATTCAATGGAGAAAGCAAAAGGAAGGATAAGAAACAAAGTAAATGATTAGATATGATTAAAGATGGAGCAACAGGAAAACAAGAAAATCCCCCAGTCCTAACAAATGTCAACAGTCTTATTTAAACAAACATAGAACAGGCTATACTAAATGTACATGTTTTACTTAAGGGAAAGTTTCTGGATATGTCATGTGGTGCACACTTACCTGGTCTTTCACTAATGCAGACTCATGTTGTTTTGCTAAGGCAAGACCCATGGTAGGACACGTTGATGTTTGGAGAAAGTTTAAATAGTACTCAATTGACAATGACTGGGGCTTGCATAACTAGAGCTTTACAATGCTCATTGGTCTTGCCTCTAATCCTTAGCTGATCTTTATCTTCTTCTTAGCTGATCTTCACTTAGTTGAGAGAGGCATAGCAGAGAACTTCTACTGGCACATGGGATGGCCCAGTCACTCCAGCTGACTCACGCAGATTCAGCAGAGGGCTGGGGGTTTCTGCTAGATCATGTGACTATTGATCTGGACTGCTGATCCTGACAAAGGGCAATTATAATCACCCCAAAGGCCAGGCAGTGGTGGCACACTCCTTTAATCCCAACACTTGGGAGGCAGAAGCAGGCAGATTTATGAGTTCGAGGCCAGCCTGGTCTACAGAGTGAGTTCAAGGACAGTCATGGCTGTACAGAGAAACCCTGTCTCAAAAAAAAAAACAAAAACAAAAACAAAAACAAAAATAAAAAAAAACCAAATCACCCAAAAGAACAACCTGGTGGTCTAGAAGGTGGGTTGAAGCATTTGAGAACTCAGATTAAAAGTACATGAGAAATGATACTAGATTACCAATACATACTAAACATCATATCATATATAAGAGAAGCACTTTAAAGGTAAACAAATCCATAAAGAAAACATGAAAAAATGTTGCATTAATAAACATACTTAATTGTGACTATATTAATACATTAAAAAAGTAGAAAAGATATGAAAAGTCTTTACCAAGTGTTAAAAGGTTACTAGACAATGATAAATTATGGAATTAGGACTAAAAGTAATGATTTTAAGATTTAGAAAACAAATATAATATAAATCCATAATTGAATATTGATCTAAGTGAAATGGAGCAACACTACCTCTATAATAGAACCACCCAAGTATATGGTGATTTACACAGAAAGAAATGCATGTTTATTCACACTTTTCATATCTTCAGGCCAAATAAAATGAAGGGCTCTAAAATCAGCCCCAATAGATTTCACAGAAGAAATTACATAGAATATTGACTGTTACTATCTAGGTTACAAGAAAGAGACTTTAAAAGCTATTGTTATATGTGTACATAATCACCCACATATTGGAAAATAATGGGAAATTAACAGATTTAATAGATTATATTATGAAAGAGGAAGGATACACAAACTGTAATCTCAATTTTAAAATTTAAAAGCTAAGGGTTAGAAATATGTTAACCTTATAACTGAACTATGAGAAGATGAACTAACAAATGTGGTGACTGTGTGCTCAGAACACCAGTGGGGAAGCCCGACTTGTCCTCTAAGAAGTATGATGATGGCCAGTAGTTGTGAACACCAGAAAAGCTTCAGCACCCTCTGATCCTGGAGACACTTGGAAGGAGTGCGGTTAGCAAAAGTTCAGCCCTTGGAAGGAGTGCGTGTAGCAAAAGTTCAGCCCTTGGAAGGAATGCGTGTAGCAAAAGTTCAGCCCTCTAGCACTTTCTTCCTAAACAAGTACTCAGGAGCCCAAATAAGTTATCCATTACCAACCTAAAATCTATGGATTTGTTTGTTTATTAATTTTACTGGATACTCAGAATCAATGTCATCCAAGTGCAGTCCAATACTTTAGAAGAGCAGGTCTCGAAATCAGATGCAATTTTCCTAAACAGAGAACTACTCATTAGAACATGCGTGTCTCCCTTCAACTAGCAGAGTAAATATTTACTCAGTGAACTGCTTGCCACAAACAGTATATAGATGCTGTTCCAGCAGTTAAGCATGTGTTTAGTCAAACTGATAACTTCAGAGAATGTAAAAAGAGATACAAACGAACAATTTGTTTGCCTGCTTCCTTTAACAGAGTGACCATTTCACCCATGTAAGACTTATTGTACCATCTTTGGCTGTATGAACATGTAAGACCAAGAATCAAAAAGAAAAATAAATGTCTCTTCTCTCTTCAGATGAGAGAAAACACTTCATTGAAAAGCAAAAGAACATAAAATTTATAATCATGATATACAGTGTGAGCAGACATTCTGTTAAAAAAAGTAATAAAAGAACATGATCAATCGAATTTACTTACAAAGGTCCAGAGACTGAAAAAGTTAACATATATGAGTATGGAGTTTAGTTTTATTTTGGTTTAGTTTGGTTGTTTGGGTATTATCATTTTTCCATGTCTGGTCTGTTTTTAAGAAAGATTGAAACTTTTGAGTACACAACATTCATCTCATCCTTAGAAAGCCACTTTGATTTCAATAGATTTCACTGAACTAGGAATTTTAGGTAGAAGTAGCTTCTAGCTACTACACCATAAGCCCCTACTGACTGCTATTCGTCATTTAACTCCCTTAAAATATGTCAATAAGTGGGTTTACAGAAAGCGTTTGTAAAATTGGAAGTGGTGGGGGAATAAAA
Organism: Montemys delectorum; assembly: GCA_019843815.1. NCBI lineage: Eukaryota > Metazoa > Chordata > Mammalia > Rodentia > Muridae > Montemys > Montemys delectorum. The sequence goes on from JADRCD010115341.1 coordinate 7,057, forward strand.
GAGGAAACAGAGAGGATGGTTTGCTAGAGGAAAGCATGTTTAAAAATCATCCTAACTTGTCTATGTTTGGCATATTCTGATTACGTCTAGTTATATTCCTTTGGGTCACTCTGAAGTATGATGTTCATCTTTGATGTTTACAACCTTTCTATGATTTAAATTCAGTTAGTAAAATCTACAGGAGGGCAAGACCTTACTTATGTTAGCATATTTAAACTCTAGGGAATATCTGCCTCTGTATAATTATGCACAGACTTAATATTTATATAAATATTGTATGCCAACAGGGAGGAGGTGGCAAATGGATCGCTCTCATGAATATTCAACAGTGCCAATTCTAGTTAGACAAAGACACAATCATCTTTTCTTTGCAGATAAAAAACACTGGGATGTCCATACAATTTTTCCCTTCTGTTCCTTCCTTACTTAAAGCTAATAAGGCAGAGAAATTGCTAAAGCAAGCATTTATTATTCCAGCTACAACAGTATTGTGTTGTTTTAATCCAAATAGCATAGACTTCATTGTGTGAGTCAGCCCATAAATAGTACATGTGGTAACACATACACACTCAAACATATGCACATACAAACACACAATTCAAAGTTGCAAGTGCAAGAAATGGTATGATATATTGTGATTATTTTATCTTATTGGTTATAAAATTTGATACTTGTTCATTTTTTTTCACTGTTTGGAAATTTTTGATCATACACATACTCTATTCCATTCTCTCTGTTTCCTCTTTTATTCTTCCACCACTTCTAATTTTACAAACGCTTTCTGTAAACCCACTTATTGACGTATTTTAAGGGAGTTAAATGACGAATAGCAGTCAGTAGGGGCTTATGGTGTATTCAAATTTTTACCTTCTTTTTTCTTTATTGTTGAAATTTTTAGCCTGAGCCTGACTATTCCTATTTTATCCTGTGAAGTGACTTTTCAAAGATAAGTGTTCTGCCCCAATTACTAAATGCTAGTGACAACATGGATCTTGAAGGAGAACCTACAAGTGCCACCTAACTAAAACAGCATAATCCCTAACAACAATCTAAGTATTTGCTCCCCTAGCCACAGATTAATATAGTCCTCATCCCTCATCAAGGAAACTGTTCTTTGCAACAGATAGAGACCATCATACCAATAACCAAACTCAGAATTGTAGTGAAGAAATAATATATATGAATAAGTATGAATAAAAAGTTTGTGTGCTATTTCTTTCAGAAAAAAATAAATAAATCAAACCTCTCATAGTATGCACTAGGGCCAGGATTATTTCTTAGAGAAAATATAAAGGAAACTGCTAGATCAATCAACTCTAGTTTATTAGTAAGGATACCAGCTATGGTATCTGTAGAAACACTCTTGTTAGACAACTGATTTTCTCAACAATTTCTTCATTCTAGGTTTTTTTCTTTATCTAACAATTTTATTTATTTTTTATTAGATATTTTCTTTATTTACATTTTAAATGATATTTCTTTTCCTGGTTTCCCCTATGTGGGGGGGGGGGGAAGTTCCCTCCTGCTTTCTGGCCCTGGCATTCCCCTACACTGCGGCATAGAACCTTCACAGGACCAAGGGCCTCTCCTCCCATCAATGACCGACTAGACAATAAGCTTCTTGCCTCTGTGGTCAGAAAGACCAGAAATCTCTCCATATTTTTCTGTCATTTCCTCTTTTTCTTTACCCTTCTCCCTCCTCTTAAAATATCAGCGCATTCATTTAAGCAGTCACCTTGAAAAACACATTAGTTTCTCCAGCAATTATGAAATAGAAAAACTTAGATTTCCTGCTCTCCCCCATAGTCCTTATCCACTCTAATGAAAACTCTTTAAGTTTGAAAAAACAAAAACAAAAAACCAACCAAACAATAAAAAAACCTTTCAAATAATTTCCTACAAGGTCTAAATATATATACCAAAGATTTCAAGCCTAAGCTCCCCCACACTAAAAAACTATGAAGGAATTTTTAAAAACTACAAAAAAATTTCTTAAGTACAAGTAAAGAACTTTAAGAGTTTTATTAGAAGAGTGCTACCTCTATAGAGTTATTTTTTTCTAAGAAAGTTATAATATAACATTTTAGGTGCCATTTTCACTTTTGCTTTCTTTTTGGCAACTAGAAAAAGAAATATTTATACCAAAATCAGAGACCTTTAGAGTTAAAGGCTTCAAATGAGAGGGTTATTGTGGGTTGGATGGTCAAAAGGTTATACATTAAAACAGTATGTAAGATGTTTTTTGAATTTGTTTCTTCCAAACTCTTGTGACTCTCTGCAGAATCAAACACTTGTTATTTCTAAGTAAAATCTTGATGATCATAGAAGAGTGAGCTAAAACTTATAATATTTCAGAACATGAAGATTTAGATGATCAAATTTAATTGTAAAAGTTTATGTAAATCATGTTTGAAATGAGCCTTGTAAAGAGCTGGTACAATGCAACAGCCTGGACAATAAAAGCTAACTATCTCAAACACCTTGTCCTCAGGACTGACATTTGACAACTTCCTACAATATGAAAGTGTACTTAGCATTCCAGATAAAGATAAACTTATCTTTCCCCATCAGTATGCTTGAAATAGACCCTATATAGAGAACATGAACACCAAACTTGAGGACCAATACTCTGACGAACTATAGGGAAGAGTCTCTGCGAACATTGTGTGAAAACCATCATCATGGCCTGAACAACATATCTTCTAGATTATTAAATATAAGAATAATTCAGCTTCTCTCATGTTTAAGCTGATGCTCATTAAGGTTTTCAGATACAGTTTGCCCTAATATTTCTCTATCATCTACTAACATTATAATTATAAAAAATAGTAACTAAGGGCTTCAGATATACTCAATCATTAAAGTAATTGTGCAATATGAAGACCTGAGTTTAGAAACAGAGCACCCATATAAAAGATAAGACATTATGGCATATGTCTGTAATCCAAGCACAGAGGAGTCATACACAGGAGGAACCCTGGAGATGACTGATCAACTAGCAATGCTGAAATATCAAGATATAGGCTTATTGAGAGAAATGTCTTATAAAATAAGCTAAAGCCAATAGGAAAAAACTCAGTAGAAACTGGTACTTGCTACCAAAACTTAGGAGTTCAAGTTTTATCCTGAATGTGAAATGATGAGAGAGAGAGAGAGAGAGAGAGAGAGAGAGAGAGAGAGAGAGAGAGATTTCATTCCTCTTCACCTAAGATTAACGGAATGTACATCCACACATGTACACAGACTCTTTCACAGTAAATAAAAAACAGTAACTAAAATATAAGGTGGAGAGAAATCAAGAAATAGTGCCCCAGATTAATATTGACCTCTGGTATGTACATGTGCTCACGTAGACACAAATACATACATATCAATAAAGAAATAATTACTTTGCTACAAGTTGTTCAGTGGCAGGGGATGTAACCCAGTTGGTAGAGAACCTGACTAGTATTAAAGTTGTTCAACACATTTGTTGGTATCTAATGAATAGAATTATAATAGTGTGTCTCAGACTTACATATTCTATAAGTAAAAATGTCACATTACTATGAAGGTCTACACGTTCCCCCAAATCAAAACTCTTGTATGGGTGACTTGAGATGACTTACACCCCCTTCAAAGCTTAAATGCCTCAATGTCCTCTTGACAAGAACACCAGACTTTGTTAGGATTAGGGGAAAAGTCTCTTATAAGGGACCCCAGAACCCAACCTGGCATTGTCCTTTCAATCCAGTGTCATCTCTTGAAAGTATAACCTACTGTGTCCTCCTCTTTTGCTTGTACTTAGAATGTGGTTCTATAAGCACAGGTATTTTCCAACTTTATGACCTCTCTTCTGTCGCATGACACCCCAGAAACAGTACTTCTTTTGTGGTATGTTGGATAAATTAGGTTGACTTTAACATCAAAAAACAACTTTAACAGAAGTGTTAGACAGCAAGGAAGATTTTATTGGACCATTTCCAGGGAGCATACAGATATAAATCAATTTTTCTGAAAAACAAGTTAAGAGGCAGTATTCCAGTGTTGAGGTGAGGTAGTGTAAATTTCCTAGATTGTGGACATCAAAATTTCATCAGTGTGATGCGCTAATCTGTGTTTTCTGATTAGAGCTTATGAACATTATATTTATATTTTTCTATAAACGCAAAGATGGTTTCTGGTTTTTGGTGATTGCATTTTTAAAAGATGCTCCTCATTTCCTTGAGAAATACATTATGAAGTTATAGTGTGCAAGAGTATAGTGATGATGTAAACCTGAAAGGAGTGGAGAAATTTTATGATTACAAGTAACCCAGGGTAAGTGCAAGAAATACAGGTACGTCAGGGGCCAAGAGTCAGAAATAAATATGTCCAAAGTTCAGTGGAGTAGGAGGAAATTAAGATTAATTAATTAATGTCGATTGCAGTTTAGATTAGAAGAGTCTATACATAAACTACCACTGATAATAGGTCATGTCCTTAATCAAGGATAGCCATAAGTGAAAATGATGTAATCATAACACATAAAAGTTATGGCTCAATATCATTCCTGCCAGGAGTAAGGGCAGAAGAGTAAGAAGCCTAGTTGGTGGTGGCTCTGTGCCTATAAGTTAACATCCTTTCTAATTTAAAGTATTTTTAACATTGTGTTTCAGCCATTTTTAAAAGGGAGCATTTACACTATTATAATGAAAACTCAGTATCTCTAACTTTTGTGTCAGTAAGAAATATATGCAAACATATAGACCGAATAAGCTCTAAACAATTATCTTCTGAGTTTCGTGTTCTACCCAGGAAAGAATCATGAGAGTTCAGACCCAGTTATCTACATATTATATCTCATGCTAAGTATAGATAATATTAATATTTTCTACTCTCTTATAGAACCCAAGACTACCAGCCCAGGGATGGAATCACCCACAAGGGGTCCTCCACCCTTTATCATTAATTGAGGAAATGCCCCACAGCTGGATCTCATAGAGGCACTTCCCCAACTAAAGCTCCCTTCTCTGTGATAACTCCAGCCTGTGTCAAGTTGACACACAAAAACAGCCGGTACACCCCGCAAAATTATAAAGTTACTTAAAGCATTAAGAGATTTATTTTCTATGATGTTTTTAAATGAACGATGCAATTCTCAGAGGCAATTATCATAGAAGACAACATGGTCCTACAGTCTCAAAGGTAGACACACCAGTGAAAGTGTTAGGGCATACCCTGCAGAAACAAGACAGCACTACAATACGTGGAAACACTTCCATGTCCTTGAAGTAAATCAGACTCTTGAAGGTTTAGGAGTTAGTTGATTATGAAAGAAAAAGTTAGTCAGTTCTTCCTTCTGTCCCGTAACCAAAGCACAGATAGCCAAGGGGCTCAGTTCGAATTGATGTATGGATGTAAACCTGATGGCCACACTGGAAGAATTAACCACTCATCATCCCTGACCTGGAGTGAGGGGGCAGCATCCTAAATTAGACTAACATTTTTTATTGCCAATTCTTCATGGACTTTTGTCACAAACACTAATGAGGAAACTTCAGAAGTCTAGAGAGCAATTGCTGGCTCAGGGTAGGAAAATTCCCAGTTGTGATTCAGTAAACAGAAACTAGATCTTCAGGTTTACACACTCAACACTTGAGCTGAAAGTGAAGTTCTAGTCTGGTGTTGCAATCAACTGGTTTCAGCAAATCTTTTCAATCACTTCATTTATTTGTGACGGAAACTCCCAGAAATGCCATCTTTCTTTTGCTTCTTTACGTATATTCTACAGGCTCATAGCCCAGCTGTGTTCCTGGGCCTGCGCTTTCCTTTAGCTCAAATCAACCTTTTTATTTTTCAAAAGCCATAGGTTTCCATCAAAGGCTAAGCAACCATTTCTGAACAGCCGCAGAATGCATGTTTTGTGCTAAAACATTTGTGGAAGGAAGTTTAATAGAAGCTGAAGTCCTTTCAACTCAACGTGAAAATCCACGTTAGGTTCCCTTGTGGACTCTCTGCAATTACGATAAGACAAAGCTACTCCTATGACAGTTAATACTATAGTTACACAAATGCAAAATTATACAATTTTCTAGTCATTGAAATTTAGCTGAGATTATATACCAAGAATACACATAACTGATGTGCTGTGCATAAGAAGATTTCTAAAATCTCAGATTGTAATAGGAACCTTAAAGGTAACACATATAATCATATTGTAGTTAGCTGCAAAAACTATGCTAATTTAATTGATTTAGTTTTGTATGATGTTCTTAGACTATGTTTTACACAAACACATTTTAAATTCATTGGGAATTATATTTCAAATACTACAAAGTTAGATAGGTTTTTCATATTAGCCTGTTCACTCAGAATTCATTTTTGGATGTTTATGGGCTGTATTACGGGGAAAAAATGTCTCTACTATCTTTATTTCTATAACAATTTGGTTCAAATTTCTAATATGATACTTTTTCTAGAAAATATTTACAACACTTTGAACTATATGTACCACAATGCAATTCAGGTAAGTCAAACATATTGGTCAGATCATTCTGTGATGGATAAAAGAGAAACTGAATAGTATAAACAATTGTATAACAACTGACTCAAAGGAAGGAAGACACTAGATGCCATTTACTCTACTCTACTACACTACAAATTAGTAAGTTTTCAAAGGAAGTACTTTATAATTACAGTGTTTATTACCAAAGTTACCAAATACATCCATATTTATACATATTGCTATAGCTATGGGGCATGAGAATGTATCTCTATATATATACATTTACAATAGATGCATGTGCATATATAAGTGTATATGTACATGTATGCATACATATTCTCATTCTTAGCATATATATGTTATCTCCTGTATGTGATTCCAAATGAAGACTTTCTAACTCCATCACTGCTCTTTAAGACAATGGCAAATAATACACCTTACATTTGTCCTCCTAAATGGGAAACTCAGGACCAAAAAATTGTTTCCGAGTATGTTACATTTTACATCAGTTCTACCTGTCTAGCCTAACGCATTTGCCACACCTCCAAAACCAGCTTCAGTCAAGAGGAGTATCCTGCCTTCCTGACATGAGTCCTACATTTTTGGCTAAGGATCATGGAGGAATAGAGGGAGAAGCCATGTGTACCTGGCATGCATTCATGAACAACAGGGAATTCTAGAGGACAAACATCTTGCTCACTGTAGAGGACATGAGAGTTTGACAAAGGCATTTTCCCTTTGTTCCCCAGGTAGAAAGTTTCATGATAAGGTCTCCAATACTACTTAAGATGCCCTGCAGAATCTGACATCAGTCTTTTGCCTTGATCGGGAACTTGGAACCATACTCCTATGCTGTCACTCCTCTCCTTCCATACTCTCATTCCTGTTCCCAGTGACCACCCTCTGGATGAATGTTCTTTTTGGAAATCCTGTACTAAAACTTTTCTTTCAGGGTAACACTGCTTAAGAACTAATCTCAATGTAGGGAATGCAAATGTTTAATGATATTCTCTATATTGCTCTAGTTCAGGAAAAGTAGAGACACATTAGTATATTTAAAAGATTAAGACAAAACAATGTTTTTTTAAAAATCTTTAAGTGAGCAAGTAAATTTTATTAATTCATCCATTTTTTTTAAATTCTAATTTTAGTTGCATGTACCTGTGTAAGGTGGTGATGGGACATGTTCCTCTGGAAATGCAGATGCCAAAGTCCTACAGAGGACATCAGATCTCCTGGAGATTGAATACAGGTGTTGGCAAGGTTCCCAGTGTAAGTCCTGAGAAGGGAACATTGGTCTTCTGTGAGAGTAGTGCACATTCCTAATTGCTGAAACATCTATTAAGTTTTAGCATATTTTAACTATGTAAAGTTTTATTTTCTATATACTACAGCAATTCTGTGATTTTTTTTTATTTAGGAGTAAGGATCTTTTCAGATAAAAGAGTGGCTTTCTAACAACACGCAGCAAGTTCTAAAAGAAGCCTTCACTATCCGTTTGTCCTTTTCTTTTCTGTCTGATTTCACAAAAAGTAGAGAAATATTGTGCTCAGCTACAAGACACCTATTTTTTTGATTTATTCTTATTAAATATTTTCTTTATTTACATTTCTCATGAAGGGGTGTTGGAGTTTGTCAAATGATTTCTCAGCATCCAATAAGAAGATCATATGATTTTTTTCTTTGAGTTTGTTTATATAGTGAAATACGTTGATGGATTTCCGTATATTGAACCATTCCTCAATCCCTGGGATGAAATTTACTTGATCATGATGGATGATTGTTTTGATGTGTTCTTGGATTCGGTTTGCAAGAATTTTATTGAGTGTTTGTGCATCAATATTCATAGGGAAATTGGTCTGAAATTTTCTTTCTTTGTTAGGCCTTTGTGTGGTTTAGGTATCAGAATAATTGTGGCTTCATAGAACAAATTGGGTAGAGTACCTTCTGTTTCTATTTTGCGGAATAGTTTGAGGAGTATTGGTATTAGGTCTTCTCTGAAGGTCTGATAAAACTCTGCACTAAACCCATATGGTCATGGGATATTTTTGCTTGGGAGACTATTAATGACTGTTTTTATCTCATTAGCAGATATGGGACTGTTTAGATAATTGATCTGATCCTGATTTAACTTTGGTATCTGGTATCTATCTAGAAAATTGTCCATTTCATCCACGTTTTTCAGTTTTGTTGAGTAGAGGCTTTTGTAGTAGGATCTCATGACTTTTTGGATTTCCTCAGTGTCTGTTGTTATGTCTCTCTTTTCATTTCTGATCTTGTTAATTAGGATACTCTGTGCTCTCTAGTTTGTCTGGCTACGGGTTTATTTATTTTGTTGATTTTCTCAAAGAACCAGCTCCTGGTTTGGTTGATTCTTTGTTTTCGTTCTTTTTGTTTCTATTTGGTTGATTTCAGCTCTGAGTTTGATTATTTCCTGCCTTCGACTCCTCTTGGGTGAATTTGTTTCTTTTTGTTCTAGAGCTTTCTCATATGCTGTCAAATTGCTGGTGTATGATCTCTCCAGTTTCTTTTTTGAGGCACTTAAAGCTATGAGTTTTCCTCTTAGGACTGCTTTCATTGTGTCCCTAAGTTTGGATATGTTGTGGCTTCATTTTCATTAAAGTCTAGAAAGTCTTTAATTTCTTTATTTATTTCTTCCTTTACCAAGTTATCATTGAGTAGAGTGTTGTTAAGCTTCCACATGTATGTGAGCTTTCTCTTGTTTATGTTGTTATTGAGGAGCAGCCTTAGTCCATGGTGATCTGATAGGGTGCAAGGAATTATTTCAATCTTCTTGTATCTGTGGAGGCCTGATTTGTGACCGATTATATGGTCAGTTTTGGAGAAGGTACTATGAGGTGCTGAGAAGGTATCTTCTTTTGTTTTAGGATAAAAAATTCTATAGATATCTGTTAAATCCATCTGTTTCATAACTTCTGTTAGCCTCATTGTGTCTTTGTTTAGATTCTGTTTCCATGATCTGTCCATTGCAGAGTAGAGTGTTGAAATCTCCCACTATCATTGTGTGGGGTGCAATTTGTGCTTTGAGCTTTAGTAAAGTTTCTTTTATGAATGTAGATGCCCTTGTATTTGGAGCATAGAGATTCAGAATTGAGAGTTAATCTTGGAAGATCTTACCTTTGATGAGTATGAAGTGTCCCTCATTATCTTTTTTGATCACTTTAGGTTGAAAGTCGATTTTATTTGATATTAGAATGGCTGCTCCAGTTTGTTTCATGGGACCATTTGCTTGGAGAATTGCTTTCCAGCCTTTTATTCTAAGGTAGTATCTATCTCTGTCACTGAGGTGGGTTTCCTGAAAGTAACAAAATGCTGGGTCCTGTTTATGTACCCAGTCTGATAGCCTATATCTTTTTATTGGTTAATTGAGTCCATTGATATTAATAGATATTAAGGAAATGTAATTATTGCTTCCTGTTATTTTTGTTGTTAAAGTTGGAATTCTGTTCATGTGGCTATCTTCTTTTAGTTTTGTTGAAAGGTTACTTTCTTGCTTTTTCTAGAATGTAGTTTCCCTCCTTGTGTTGTAGTTTTTCATTTATTATCCTTTAAAAGGGCTGGATTTGTGGAAAAATACTGTGTAAATTTGGTTTTGTCATGGAATACTTGGGTTTCTCCATCTATAGTTATTGAGAGGTTTGCTGGGTATAGTAGCCTGGGCTGGCATTTGTGTTCTCTTAGGGTCTATATGACATCTGCCCAGGATCTTCTGGCTTTCATAATCTCTGTCCAGAAGTCTAGGGTAATTCTGATAGGCCTGCCTTTATATGTTACTTGACCTTTTTCCCTCACTGCTTTTAATATTCTTTCTTTGTTTTGTGCATTTGGTGTTTTGACTATTATGTGGTGGGAGGAATTTCTTTTCTGGTCTAAACCATTTTGAGTTCTGTAGGCTTCTTGTATGATCATCACCATCTCTTTTTTTTAGGTTCGGGAAGTTTTCTTCTATAATTTTGTTGAAGATACTTACTGGCCTTTTAAGTTGGAAGTCTTTACTCTCTTCTATATCTATTATCCTTAGGTTTGGTCTTCTCAGTGTATCCTGAATTTTCTGGATGTTTTGAGTTAGGAGCTTTTTGCATTTTGTGTTTTCTTTGACTGTAGTGTCAATGTTTTCTAGGTTATCTTCTGCCCCTGAGATTCTCTCTTCTATCTCTTCTATTCTATTGGTGATGCTTGCACCTATGGCTTCTGACTTCTTTCCAAGGTTTTCTACCTCCAGAATTACCTCTCTTTGTGATTTATTAATTGTTTCTGCTTCCATTTTTAGGTCCTGGATGGTTTTGTTCAATTCCTTCACCTATTTGGTTGTGCTTTCCTGTAATTCTTTAAGGGATTTTTGTGTTTTTTTCTTAAGGGCTTCTACTTGTTTACTCATGTTCTCCTCTAATTCTTTAAGATATATTTGTGTTTACTCTTTAAAGGCTTGTACCTGTTTATCTGTGTTCTCCTGTATTACTTTAAAGAAGTTATTCATGCCCTTCTTAAATTCCTCTATCACCATCATGAGATGTGATTTTTAGATCCAAATTTTGCTTTTCCATTGTGTTGGGGTATCTAGGACTTGCTGTGGTGGTAGTACTAGGTTCTGATGATGCCAAGTAGTCTTGGTTTCTATTGGTAAGATTCTTTTGTTTGCCTTTAGCCATCTGTTAATCTCTGGTGTTAGATGTTCTTGCTCTCTCTGGCTGGTGCTTGTTCCTCCTGTGGGTCTGTAAGCCTGTGTCAGCACTTCTTAGAGATCAGCTCTACCCTGGTAGGACCCATGTGCAGAAGACTGTGGATCAGCCGTCCCTCCTAGGTGCAGATGGATGACTGATGGCTGCAGCTTCTGTGGCTTGTGCCCCCTAGCAGGTCCCACCTGAGCCCTGGGGTCAGAGCACTCTCTGGAAAGAAGCTTTCTGCTTGAGGGAAAGGTGTGCGGAGGGTTGTGGATCTGCCGTCCTTCCTAGTTGTAGACAGAGGTAGAAAGTATCCTGTCCCAGCTCTCCTGCCACTTCTGAGACCTGAGCCTCCTGGCTGGGTCTCACAGGAGAGAAAAATCAAGACATCTATTTTTTAACGATTTCACTAATTTATGTATAATGAATGCTTTGTCTACACATGTAACTGGTGCCATGAGTGGCAGAAGAGGTCAAGAGAATACCCTGAAAGTAGAGTAACAGACATTTGTGAACCTCCATGTGGGTGCTGGGAATGGAATCCAAGTCACTTGAAAGAGCAACCTGTACCCTTAACTGCTATGCTGTCTCTCTAGCTTCATGTGATTTTCTGCCTTCTATGAAGCTAAAAGTAGCTATGAGGCTAAGTTTTAACAAAAGGTATGAATAAGAAGAGGCATGTAACCTCCAGAGAGATTCTTTTAAGTTGAAACAAACACATTCATTCCAAATTCCTGGAAAATAGTTTTGAATATTAGATGACTAGCAGTAATCTAAGCAATGAGATGACTCTCAGAATGTATGCCTAAGGAATAGTCAAATAAAATCTAGGAAAACTCTGAGTCCTTCATGACATAAAATAGCCATCCAAGCTATGAGTTATATACCTTTTCATTATATGACAATAGAAACAGCTTTCTATTCATTCAAATAACTATGACTTCATATTTATCTATCATGTGCATTAAAAATAATCCTGACATTAAAATTCTACATACTCAAATTGGGCCAAATGCTCATGGTTCTGACCAGGGTTCATGTTATGTGCCAAGGGATGTTTGAGTACTTGAACAATTTTTTGTTGTTTTCTTTCTGATTAGTAAGGAACAGAGACAAAACTAGACAAAATAATCACAGCAGGTAGAGGGAGAGAGGGACCTTGGATGGAGAGAAGAGTGGTAGGGCAAAAAAACAAAACAAAAGAAAACAAAACAAAACAGGGCAAGGTAGGATCTGGTATTGAAAGGAACAGGGGAAAAGTACAGAGAGTCCGGAAATCAGATAGAAATGTGTAGCAATGGGGGATGCCGAACTAGGGGTTGCCACTATAGAGTCCCAAAGTCTCAGATGCAAGGAAAGCAAGATACTCCAAGGACCTAATGGAAATGATTTTAGGCAAAATATCCAACAAAAGATAGAATTGTAGAGACCACCTCCAGTAGATAGACATGGCCACCAGTTGAGGGACGAGGCCACATACTCAATTCAGAATGTTACCCCAGAAATATACCTGTCCAAAGGAAAGACAGGAACAAAAACTAGAACAGAGACTGAAGGAAAGGTCATCTAGAGACTGCTCCACTTAGGGATCCATCCCACCAACAGACACCAAACCATGACATTATTGTTTGTGGGCCTGTGTCTCTCTGCTGAGGCCTGGGTCTTTCTGCTGACACCTGGGGCTCTCTGCTGCTGAAGCCTGGAGCTGCACAGCATGTTAGTTAGTTAAAAGGAGGCAATGCATATGTGAGATACTTTATTATAGGAAAGAGGAAATAGGTTGGCCATGTAGAGAGAAAGAAAGCAGAGAAGAAGGAGAGGAGTAGAGGAAAGAGAAAGGAGAGGAAGAGAGCAAGAGAGCAGAGGAAAGCAAGAGAGAGAACAATGAACAAGAGAGGAAGAAAGGAAGCAAGAGAGAACAAAGAGCAAAAGAGAGAGGAAGAAGGCAAGAAGGCAAGAGGGCAAGAAAAGAACAAAGAACAAGAGAAAGGGGAGGGAGCAAACCACCCCTTATATTGTGTGAGGCATGACTATCCGTGGGTCGTGCCATGCCTGACTGTGGTCAGATGACTGGGGGTAGGGTCCAACTAGAATACTGGGAGCTTGGGGTATTGTCTACCTGACAGAGCACACATCTCCTGCAGGAGCAACTGTGAGAAGTTGTGACTGAAACCTGAGCCAAGGTCCCAGGAGTTATAGCCAAACTCCTACAATCCCTTGTGAACAGAGGTTGCCCACTGGGTGTTCTGGGGTTCTAGGCCTATTCCTCGACTGGGCCCAGGCTGCCTGAACAGACCACTGCCCTGCAGTTGCTAATGCCAAGAAGTGCTTGCTTACAGGAGCCTGGTATGGCTGTTTCCTGGGAGATTCTACCAGCACCTGACCAATACAGATGAAGATATTCACACCCAACAATCAGACTGAGCCTGGGACCCCCAGTGGAAGAGCTAGGTTTAGGAATAAAGGGTGTAAGAGGATTGCAACCCCATAGGAAGAACAAAATCAACTAACCCCACCACCCTGACATCCCAGAGACTAAACCACCAACCAAAGAGTATACATGGAGGGACCCATGGCTTCAGATACATAATGTAGCAGAGGATGGCCTTATCTAAAATCAATGGGAGGAGAGGTCCTGTGGAAGCATCATGCTCCAGTGTAGGTGAGGATGCTAGAGTGGTGAGGCAGGAGTGCATGAGTGGGTGGAGGAGCACCCTCATAAGAGGCAAAGGGGTGGGGGGGAGAAAGGGGATGGGATGGGGAGTTGTGGAGGGGTAATCAGGAATGGCTATATCATTTGAAATGTAAATTAAATGATTATTAAAAAAAGAAAAAATAGATTAATGAAGATAAGGATTTTCAAAAAATAACACAAAAAAAACAAGCAAACAAAAAAGACCAAACAAGCTACATTGTACAAAATAGACCTTAAGAGAAAGATTTATTTTGACAAAATTGCTACTAGTGCTGAATTGGGAACCCCTACACTGTCTTTGAATACTCTTGCCCTCATAAATACTGACTCATCTCAAGTGGTTCTTGGAATGAACCTCCTTTATGTGTTCATTGCTTTTGTTTAGCTGTATCTTTTAGCTTTTACTCCTTTAGTTCCAAAGAGTTATAGGAGCAAAGTCTACAACTTTCCCAGCAGTGTCTGAGTATGGAAAGAAGTTACTAACAAAATGTAGGGCAAACAGAATGTGATTTTTAAGGCAATGGATGAAATACCAGAGAGAATCCATCTGTACTCACTTAATTGTTTTTTGTTTATAGCTAAAGACACTTGCCACCTTGGGAGATGATGGAACATGCATTCAATTATTCTCTCTGCATTTTGTTAAGACTTCAAGATACACTCCATTCATTTTCTTATTAAAAATAAAGGGTGTTCATCATAGAATATTTAAAAATCATTATTATTGAGCAAAGAGAAGGAAATTATAATCATCCATAATCCCAATAGACCAGGAAAAACTATTAATTCTGCAATCTGTATGCATCCTAATACTTTTTTGTGCACGCATATTAGATTAGCATGTAATTGATACCATATTCTCCCATTTTATAACCAGAATATTTTTCTCTATTTAGAAACATTACACTTTTATACCACCAATTATCCATTTATCTCTCAAAAGCTCAGACCTCAGCTTTAAAGAGGAAAATATTTTGTTATATTTCTAAGTGCTAGAGTTATAAAGAGGTACAAATGCTGCTTTCAGGGAGACTAGATTCCATAAAAATGTGTAATTTTTCTCATTAAACACTGTTAGTATATTGCTTATAACATCATCTATTGCCTTGAAAATTACAGTCTCTCTCTTATTACTCTCAAACATGCAATGACAACCATAGTGGTGCATATTTTGTTAGACATTTCATCAATATTATACATTTGTGAAGAAAACACAATAAGGAAGGAGAGATCTATGTTTGCTGATCCTTCCTGAAATTTCAGTTGAACATGGCCATCTCCAGTCCCATTAAGCCTGTAAGAGGGCAGAAACATCATGGAAGAAGAGCCCGAGAGAGGATATCTCTCCTTGTGACAGCCAGAAAGCAAACAAAAGAATTGGATCAAGAACAAAGCAGACCCTTCATAAATAATAGCCCACTTCCTTAATTAGACCCCAGTATCTTATTACCTCCAAAAATCTTTTCTGAATATAGAATCAATTGATATATTAAACTGTTTATTAGTCAGAGCCTTCAGGGCTTATTGTCTGTGGAAATGCCTTTATCAGCATGCCCAGAGATGGGCCTTAGTAACTTTAGGTATATCTCAATCCAATTAAGTTCTCATTCAAGGTTAACCATACATTCCATTTTCAAAATAAAAACCATCTGATTTCTGTACATATTTATTTTCCAATGTAGGTTGTTAGAAGACCTGCCTTCAAATAATAAGGAAGACCTCTAATGTAGAAAGACTTTCCAGCTTATGACTATCTTGAAGAATAAGTTGAAAGAAGTTTTTAAAGGATAAATTTTATTCACCAGATGTAATTGTCATCTTGTAAGCTTATTGCTGAATGAGCTCACCCTTTCTAGCTCTTTCTGAATTCTGGCCAGTTTGTTCAAATCAACTGTGGTGGTTAACTCTTCTCCAAGCTGATTGATTCAATCTAGCTTCTCTCTACTTCTCATTGAAATGTTCTGCCTGACAATTCAATTGGCAACCTGTTCTAATCTTCTGGCTTCTCCTCATTCTCTGTCTCATTCTGTTTTCACCTGTGCCTAGGTTGTCTCTCTGCCACCTATATTTGTAATACTCTCCTAGCAAAACTGCCACATAAATACACACTACACTACTCTCTTCTTCATAAGTAACTTCTATGCTTTTCTCGGGTAAGTTGAATATACACCATCTCTGACTCATTCTGCCAAATCTTTCTCTAATTCATCATTTGGTCTGTCTTTCTCTCAATTTCATGTCACTTTCAAACATGGCTGCTTTCTTCTCCAGACTAAACTTGCTGTCATTGTTAAGGATTAAAGATATATAGTATGAGTGTGCAATATTCCAGTCAGATCATTCTGTAATCCAGATCATGTCTGCATTCCAGGTAGATAACATAGAACTAGAACATCTTTGGGTATGATCCCTTACCTGAGCACCCATGTTGCTGGATTGAAATTCCTCTGAACCACAGAATTTCTGAAAGGAAAAAAGTATTGAAATTTCTAATCTCTGAATTGTAATAAAACTCATAAATGTGCATGAACTTACTAGGGTGATCACTGTAGCAAGGAAATCCTTAGCAGGCCAGCAAGCCCAAAAGAATAGTAGAGGATTTTCTTCTATGACTTGAGTTATAAGCCACAACTATCTGTATGTTTAGGCAGTAGAAAAACAGATGTCACAATGGTTAACACTTTGAACGTATTTCAATGCACTGCCTTAGTAAAGAAAATTGAGAATCAAGCTTATTAAAGCTTAAGTCTAGACTGCTACTAAAGTCTTCAAGCTATTTTTGCTTTTTGAAAATTTCTATTTCCCAAATTCACTTTAACAAGTCTATACAGTTGGTCATGTGTGACAAGCAGAAGTTTGTGACTCCTGGTTTCTCTTTTTGATGTTAGTAGGGCCATGGTCTTCCTCAGACCATGGTCTCTGTTGTATTCACACTGATGTTAGTCAACAATACTGAGTGGACAAGCATGGGCTAATAGTACACACAGATTGGTTCAAGAGACTTTAAAAGGAAGTGTCCTTAACAAAACAAGGACTCAGTCAATTTTAGGAAGGAAGTTTAATCCCAATATACAATTATACAAAATCTATATTACATGTTTTGATATCTGTTTCCATCAGGCTTGTGAATTATAGGTAAATAATATGAGAGCAAAATACTCATTAAAAATAATTCATTCTGTTTGAAAGGATAGTTTCTCCCTCTTCATTTTATAGTAAAAATATTTTATTCTAAGTTAGAAAAAGTGGTACATATGCAGGTTTAAGTTGTTCAAACCATGAACTCTACATATTCCAAAGGCTCTTTCTCTGGACTGACTGTTGACCAATTTCAGAGTGAAGATCACCAGGGTCTCAGGATGTTCTATCCAATAAGAATGTTCTGTGTGTTCTTTAAAACAAAGGTCTCTCTAAGCTAGTTTATCAGGTAACATTTTCCTGACAATGTAACCATGGTTAAAACTCTATTTTACCCTGTACTAGGTTAAGTAACTGAGATCCAGTCCTATACGCATTACAGTCTATGTTAATGACCTCTAATAATATCTATGGATATCTTCACATTGGTGAGCTTCCTTTCAATGTTTGTTTTATATTTCAATTATGTACACAGGATGAGTGCAGATAAGTACATGTGGGTGTAAGTGTTCTCAGAGGCTAGAAGAGGGAGTCAGATTTCAGGAAGTAGAGTTACAGAGAGCTGTCAGCCACTTGACTTGAGATCTAGGAAGCAAACTCAGGTTTTAACTGCTGAGACATCTGTCCAGCCCTGAGCTTTCCTTCAATTTTAGGTCACATATAATTGTTTGGAGACTTACCTGCTGTTCAAATCTATAGTGAGTCAATACTTGAGAGTACTCATTGAATTTTATTTAAGATATTTTTTCTTCTTCATGAATTTTAATCTACATGATTATACCATAATAATCTACATCCAGGAGAATACTAATTTTAAATTTTGTGAGTTATAGAAAACCATTAAGTCTAATAACAGCCTTATGCATTCTTTCTAATATTTAGCATTCACAAGTGTATATATTGTTTGGATTGTTTCCTTAAAACATCTTCCCTTATTAGTGACTTTGACAAAATCCTTAACATCTACTCTTTTTAAACCATTTAATCATTATTTTAATACTTAAAAATGTCTTTCAGCATAATACAGTTTCTTCAGATGGATATTGAGGAGATCTTACATAAATAAGAACAAATTGCTATCCTTTTTCCTTACAACTATGCTACTCATCCATATGTTAAACCAAAATAGCAGGAGTACTTACGTAACAAGGAGAGACAAAGGCAAATTGTTCAATATGTTCAGTCAGTAGCCAAGCTACAGGCAGACTGCTGAGAGGCTCTCAAGAGGAGAGAGTTCATGAGTGTCTAGTGGCCTACCACTCAGCTTGCAAGACAGCCAAGCTAGAGAACAACCCTCCATGAAGCAGAAAGTCACAGGACCAAAAAACCTGCACTGATGTTTTTCTACTGTCAGGCTGGCTGAATTTTACAATTTGTTTAAACCCATAGGGGATAGCACACTTTCAAAGTGACGAGCCATGATTAACACGTTTATTTCTTCAGTGGACAACTATTTCTAACACTTTTTCTGCTAATAATAAACAACTTCACTTGTGTAAAATTTCCATTTAAGGGTGCTAAATTACCACCTTGAAAGGTGTTGATTCCTGATGAAGGTGCTTCCTATGAGGTGTCCCTTGCCCACCCCTGAAGTGTTAGTTCCTGAAAGAAAGTACTGTACATGCAATTCACCCTAAGGTATAAATTAGTTAACTGGCTCAAACAAACATGTATCATACTGTTCACACCCAAACGGTCTAAAATAAATTTCCTGCAATCAAAATGGCAATATTATGGAAAAAGCCACGGAAACTCAAAGTAATCATTATCTTTTTTGGCTTTACATCTTCATTTGGGAATCATTTGTATTTTTTCTTATATGATGATTATTAATCAAAAATTATGAAGCAGAGACTGAACAAATGGCTGACCAGTGACTGACCTAATTTGGGACTCATCCCATGGAGTGTCAGGGGCAAGGGGTGGGGGGACCAAACCCTTACTGATGCTATGTTGTGCTTGAAGACAGGAGGCTAGCATGGTTGTCCTCTGAGAGGTTCTATCATCAACTGACTGAGACAGATGCAGATACTCACAACCAGCCATTGGGCTGAGGTCTGGGACCCCTATGGAAGAGTTAGGGGAAGGATTGAAGGAACTGAAGGGGATGGCAACGCCATAGGAAGGCCAAAAGTGTCAAATAACTCAGAAAGCTGGGAGCTCCCAGAGACTGAGCACCCAGCTCATCTGAGGTCCCCAGCCACATATGTAGCAGAGAACAGCCTTCTCTGGCCTCAGTGGGAGATGATGTGTCTAATCTTATACAGACTTGATACCCCAGGGAGAGCACCTTCTCAGAGGCAAAGAGGAGAAGGGGGAAAGAATTCTGTAAGGGGGACCAGAAAGTGGAGCAACATTTGGGATGTAAATAAATAAAATAATCAATTAACAATAAAAAATAAAATTAGATGAAATTATTGTGATGAGCATTATTGGGTAACTGAAAGATCTAAAGTTGAATAACGAGTGCCCTTTTAAGACAAGAATTGAAAAAAAAAAAATCACACATGGTATGCATTCTCTGATAAGTGGTTATTAGCCCAGAAGTTTGGAATACAGGAAGAACGACCCATAAACCACAAGAAACTTAAGAAGAAGGAAGACCAAAAGGTGGACATTTCATTCCTTCTTAAAAAGGGGAATCAAACACCCCCAGAAGGAGTGGCAGAGATTAACTATGGAGCAGAGACTGAAGGAAGGACAAGCATATAGCTATCTCCTAAGAGGCTCTGACAATACCTGACTAATACAGATGTAGAGGCTCACAACCATTCATTGAACTGAGTACACTGTCCCCAGTGAAGGAGTTAGAGAAAGGTTCTATGGAGTTGAAGGGTTTACAGCCCCTTAGGATGAACAACAATTACTAACTAGTACCCTCAGAGCTCCCAGGGATCCAACCACCAATCAAGGACTATCCAGGGTGGGACTGAATGTTCTGGCAGCATGTGTATAGTAGAGGATTGAATATTTGATCATCAATAGGAGGAAAGGACCTCGGCCTTGTGAAGGTTTTGTGCCCCAGTGTAGGGGAATGCCAGGGCCAATAAGTGGGAGAGGGTGGGGTGACAGGCATGGAGAAGGGGGAGGCAAAAGGGATTTGTTCTTGTTGTTTTTGTTTGTTTGTTTGTTTTTTGGAGGGGAACCTGGGAAAGGGAAAATTTACATGTAAATAAAGAAAATATCTAAAAAAAAAAAAAGCCTGTATTGTTAACAGGTTATAATAACTTAGTAAACATGGTATTTAGCTGGTATAATAATTTTGAAATATTGGGATTATAATTATTATTGCAAAGAAAAAATGTAACTGAGGTTCAGAAAAGTAATACAATTGGCCACACAACACAGCACAATCTAGATTTCAGCCAGAGTAGATGCCTTCACCAACCAGTCTATTAATCCTAAATTATAGTAAATTGTCACTTCTAACTCCAAAATGAAGTTGAATTAATGCAATATAAAAGGATTAGTAGCTAAAGTTCTCTTTCATAGGGAAAGACCTAATAGAACCAGTCATAAAAGGACTTAAGTGTTGTCAATGTCAAGATGCAACCAACTTTACAGAAAGGGGTTTCAGAAAAACTCAAGCACAGGTATAAAAATCAACAGACTTAATTTTCCAGCAAAAAGGGAATGAATTAGTCTTCATTTTGTTACTAGGAAAACTGAGGTTCCCTTTGGGGGTTCTTAAGTCTCATTAATAAAAGAGTTGAGGAATGGACTCAGCGGTGAGCTAAAGGACAATGTTATTAAAGTTTAAAAGAAAAACATAGTGTGTGCTAGGTGAAAATCCCTGCAGCTGCCAGGAGAAAAGATGGAAGCAATGCGGTGGCTTTTAAGTTAGGCATCAAACAGAAACAGAGAGAGCTCATTAAGAAAGGAAAAGCTCTCTTGGTAATGTAAGTGGGCTAGTCAGCTGAGGAAAGAGCTCCCTGTGTTTTTATAGCTTCTTCTCTTACTTGGGTTTCATTTTTTTTTTTTTTTTCAAGCATGCTCTGTTAGATGATGCCAAAATAAGGAAGATCTTCAAGTCTTCCTACAAACCAGCTTATTTCATGTTAAGCTTCATGTTGTTTTCTCCAGTACGTACCCTCCTGTCATAGTGGACCAAATTCTTTTATGTATAACAATTAAATATATAAAACAGATTGCATATACAGATTGATACCGTAAACATGGTATTAATTACTAAAACTTTCAAAAAATTAACTTGATTTCTATGAATGTTTAAATGTATACATATGTTTATTAAATAGAAACATGTATATATTTGTTATTCACTATGCTCATATTTTATAGCTATAACAACAAAACTACAAGTGAAAAGTGAAAACTTGAGTATACAAATGAATTGAAATTTAGATATAAAAAACCCAAAGTGATTCTAAAGTACTTTCTTTAGATTTCTATAAGCTAACTAATCAGAAATGCAGAGACAATGGTTAATCTCCATTGCCAATTTAGATTTAGAATGGATTTGGAATGGATTTAGAATCACCGTTAAAACATACCTCTGTGGCAATCTATAAAGTGCTTCTAGAAGCTGTACAATAAGAAGGAAGGCCATGTTGCGTGTGGGCAGCACCATCCCCCAGGCTAGGAATAGGTGACAGTGAGTAGAGAAGCAACATTCACCCCTACTTCCCAAAGGTGCCCAACTACCTCCTCATTCTGCCCCAAGGATTGTATCCCCTCAAACTATTAGCCATAGCTTACCCTTCTATGGAAAACTTTCTTGTTAGGTGTTTTGTCACAGCAACAAAAAAGAGTAACTATCTAGTTTTCTCTATGTATGTTCTTTTAAAATTCCTTAACTTTGAGAAAAGTGGGACTGGCATTTTCTTTCATTCATTTCAAGAAAGCCTATGGCTAAGCCCATCATTGTTGCTGCATATGACATAAAAGCTGAAATTCATTTAACATTAAATGCAACCATAAAGTAAGGTGACTAGACCACAGTTTTCCTTCATTATTGGCCTGACACCTCAGAAGCAGCAGTTTTGTTTTCTTATCCCCACTAAGTCTTTCCAACAAAGTGACTCCTCCTGTTGCTTGTTTCCATTTTAGAAATTGGTCTCTCCTGACTGCATGAGTGGTAATCGTCTTTTACAACTGTTCACTCTCCATCCAGTTACTGTTCCATACTGAGAAGACCAGGCAATCTTCTAAAGTGGTTACACTATGCCACTTGTTCCCATGTCTCTAACAGATATACTTTTCTCTTAGAATGAAAGTTGACTGTCTTGAAAATGGGTAACCACAAGAAGTCTCCAAATACATGTGCTGGGAATGCTTCCCTTATGGAAGAAACATCCACAGAACCCTTTTAAACCATTCTTTGTTAAAAAAAAAAAAAAAAAAAAAAAGCCTTCACTCCCTTCCTCTTGTTAACTACCTTATTGTAACTTACCCTTTGCTGGCACATCTGTCCTTCAAGGTACAGATGACTAAGGACTCCTTGTTCCTTACTATAGCTTAACAAGCATAAAGGGAACTTTGTAAAAACCGGTTGAACAAGAAACAGAAGAGTGAATGAATAAATACTTGAATTGAGATCTTTTAAGATTATTAAACAGAAAGTCTCTGAATGTAGGAAATGAAATCTGATGGTTTATTTGTAAAGGTGCCTCAAGCCACTTTCAGTCCAGCTACAAAGAAACAGAAAACTCTAGACCCTTACAAATGCCTGGGAGTCTAGCTATTTCTCCCACCCATAGTCTCTTGCTTCCCTGAATCAAACTAGAAGTTTATGGAAGAAAATAACTAAGGCCCAAGCTTGCTTTCAAGGACATATGTCTGATAAGCTTTCAAATAGACAGATTGTAAAAGGTAGATATGACTGCACCCATAGGTTTTGTTATTTGTTTCTTTTGTTTCTTTTTTAATCAAAAATAAGCCACAAAAGGGAAGATAAGACCTAGACACATACCAACCTGAATATGCATCCAAAGGAGAAATGGGAGAAAGGATTTGTTCATTTTGTGGTTTAAAAACTGTCCCCTGCACTAAGTTGACATATCAGAAGTTGCAAAAGAAATTGCCTTGATTTCTTACTTTCCCAACTTTGAGTCTCCACTGCTTTGATTATAAAGGAAAGATCTTCATTTCGCACATAAAGAAAAAAGGGTGATTTTAGATTTGCAACCAAAAAGAAAAAGCAGGAATTGTAACTGCAGAGAGTCTCATTCCCCTCTCAGGGAGAGGTGGGACAAACACAAAGTCACTGAGCAAAATCAGCAACAAATATTTGGAAGCCAAGGCTGAAAGGGAAAGCAGGAAGGTGTACTTTAGCTTCTCCAGGTCATCCGGTGAGTGTGCAGAAGCATATCAAAAAAGCCGTCAAATGTGAGAGAAGCGTATGTACAGCACCTCAGATATCAAAGTGAGGACTGTAAGTTTATTCTGTTGTCAAAAGTTAACATGTTTAAAATTCAAATAATCATGCTTTGCACAACTTGTGTAAGAGACAAATTAGATGTCAAAGCTATTCAAGTCAGGGTAAGTGTTCAGAAACAAGCTAGAGTCATTCAGAACATTAATACTTTCCACCAAAAAAGATTCAGCAATGGCTAGTGCATTCAATAAAACAAAATTATCTTTGCCTGCCACTCAATATCACCTCAGAAGCTTTGAAACAACCGTAATTCTGAACAATACCCCCAGCTGAATAAGAGCATGATCTTAGGCATTCCCCCATTTATTCTCATGTGAAGATAAAGAGCTATAGCTCTCAATTGTGAGAATGGAGTTGGATTGGTAACTTTTAGTGTGCTGAGTAAGTAGCTTAGGCCTGAATGGAGAATCTGTTACAATTTCAAAACAATTTCTAACTGTTTAAACTAAACAGCACCCAGAGATAGTGAAGAAGAAAGGCAGGGTCCATCCGCCTGTTTCTTAACCATCCTTCCTAATGATTCTGAAGTACTGAAGATTGGGGCACTCTGGCCTAGCATGGCTGAACTGATTAAATAAAACAATAGTGAGTCCAGTGAGGTATATTTAGTATTATTTATAACTTTCTGCCTCACTGAAATTTACATATTGCTGGACATCTTGTACTTTGTCAAGTCTGTAGTAAGTAAAAATGGACTTTTTAAGTTTAAATACTTGGGGGAAATGATATCATCAATTAATACAAGGAAGAATGTTACTGGAAAAAGAACATTTTTGAAATTGTGTGAGTGTTATTGAGCAATACTGGTTATTAAGCAGTCTTGGGAAATCCAGATAAAGATATCATATAGACTGCTGCAATAGGGAAATATAAACATTTGTGTACATTCAATAACTAAGAAAGCATGCATCAAAAGAAAAGTTACTTAAAGCCCAAAATTTGGGGGACATATCTATTTTTGTGAGAAGAGACAGATAATCAAGATAATGCATAAGTAAGGTGTTCTTCTTAGTTAAACATCAAAGGTGTTTGTGAGCATTGTACTAAAAAAAATACTAATAGCTATTTGTTTGTGCATTTATACATAACACTGGTAAGCCTTGTAAAAGCAGGGACTGTAGATAGGAGCTCTGTAGAAATGTAATAACCATAATCCTAGCATATTAATATATACACAGGGGCCACCCAATTAATTTTCAATTAACCCTCCTAAGGAGAATGGTTCACTGCATGCATGGTTTGAAATGAAATGAGGAAGAAAGTTGCCTATAGTATAACTATCCAGTTTGAAATGAAAATTAACCTAACCCAACAACATAAGTTCGTGTGGCAGAGCTAAAGATGCCAACATTGCGGCAAGAAGTTTTCTCTGATTAATGGAATATTTTCTATCTAGTACTGCATGACGTATACTCAAAAAGTTTAACAATCACTGACAAATGATATTAGAATAGACACTGAGCCTTAAAATACAAGGGAAAATTATAAAGTGACTGAGTCGAAAAGATTCTGCCACATTAAGTGTATGTAGTACATTATCTCCCGAGTATCTTCTTGTTTCAGCAGGCAGTGAAGACGTATCTTCCACCAGCAGTCAGTGTATTTGGTGGGATGCTTTTACACTTGAAAATGCAGATGTTGTTCTAGAAACTCGGCCTCCATCGGCCTTAGGATTGTTTGTAGTACATTACAAAGAGAATTGGCTGTAAAAATAAGTCTTCATCTCAGTGGATGGATTTATTGCTCAAATAAAAAGAAGGTCCCCCAAAGTTCACTGACTCCCGTCTGCTGAACACAGGGAAGGGACATCTAGCGATGGTCAGCATTCTATGACTACGTCGTTTTTAACAAAAGCAGATCGAGATGGCGAATAGCTGAGGGTATTACAATGAGATCACCCTGAGGGGAAAGATAGGGGGCAGACATTTAGGTTGTGGAAATAAAAGTGAACCTCTTTTGACAAGGTACACGTTAGACGTAATTTCAGCCTATTTCACTCTGTAGAATGTAAGCTGGGCACTCCTACTGAACCAGTCAATCACTTATCGAATACGTCTCTTTGGACAATGGATTAGTTTCCTATGGCTGCTGAGACAAATCACCAAGCATCTTGCCCCCTTCAAGCCACACAAGTAGTTGATATCAGTGACTGCTGGAATAAATATGGGTTTTTCTGATCTCAAAACAAGGCACCCTCTCTGCTTGCCTTCTGGGAGTTTTATTCAGGAATCCACACCCCTGCCTTCTAGAGGGACAGGTGAGGTCCTGCTTTATCAATGAAGGACAGTCTCCCTCACATGATCCCTGTAGTTTCCTCCTCATCCCTCTGAAGACCTGTGAGGACTCTGAGATAAGCTAAATAGTATGCAATAATCTGCACATCTCAAGATCATGAATTTAATCACATCCACAAAGATTTCTTGGCCATGCAAGAGAATGTTTGGTTACAGCTTCCGTGGACTAAGACGTGGAAATCACTAAAAGCGTTATCCTGCCTGTCACTAATGAGGGAAGCATTCTTTGGACTCTAATTTGAATGCATTTGTTTCACATAAGCAAGCAGAGTATAGAGAGATAGGCACTGTAATACCGGGCAGGTATGATGATCATTTTAAAGTGTCCCTGTGCTCTTTCTGCTTGGTGTTGCATCAGCAATAATAAAGGTGACCATCACCATTTCCATAGTGATATTTTTACATACTCAAAGGGCAAGAGAGAAGCCATTTCAGATCTTTTATAGATACCATGTCTAATAAAATGTCAGCAAGATTAAGACCATATCATTTCCATGAATATATTTCACCATAAAGATGTACAAGAAGGTATGTCATACAAAGAGTAACATTTTACCTACTCTGTATTTTTCCCTCTGTCATTTCTCTTTATGCAACAAAAAGGGCAAAGCTTGTGGACCCAGAACTCTAAGAAAAAAGGAGACAAGGATCTGCATTACTGAAAGGAGATAGAAATTTATGAGTTCAACTGACCCATTGTCCACATGGAGAGAACATCACAACGTAGTAGTCAGACTTGGCAGGGGATATAATAATTCACAGTCCACAGAGTGAGTGTACAAACAAAAGGAAGACGATTGGTGTATTAGAAACATGAGAAGGGATTTTATGAGCACACTACTTATAATAGAACACAAAGTACAGGTACAGGCCCAGACCGCAGACCCTTCAGCCCTTGCTAAACTTATAGGTATCATACTTAAAGATGACAAGCCTTTGGTGAGTGGAAATACCCAGGCTTGCATAATGTATCCAGCAGACCAGTGAGAAAGCTCAGATGCTGACATGTGCTAATAAAAGAAGGATGCATAATGAAAGCAAATTGAGTATAAGGGGAGCAAAAAAGAAATCCAGCAACAAAGGCAACATCCCATTTTGCTCATCTGGGACCTCCAAGAACAGAAGCAACACAAAGGAGACACAATTACAACATGAAAAGTATGTACTGGCTAATTATATCCTAAAAGGGATTCAAAGCTGGAAGTTCAATGCTTCAAGGGATCACCTGATACTGAGGGGTACAGATCTAGCATGGGGGTGGGGTGGGCTCTAGTTTTGAAGTATGCTCAGTTCAAACACTCGTAGATTTTTCTGCAGATTTAGCCTGGGTTGGAAAAGGGAGACCAAAGGCAGAATAAAATATGAGATGATGCAACTTTGCAACAACAAAATTGGTCTCATTTAAAGGCCCCTGGGTATCAGTGGAATGTGAAATAAGAACATAAAGATATGGTTCTGTCCTCTACAATCCAAAAAGGCTTTCTACATTCTTTTGCCTGAAAATACTGGTTAGCATAATAATAGTGTACTCACATCTCAATCCCTAAAAGTTCAGTCCAAAGATAGTGCATTTGTTCCTCACTGGAGTCCTTGGCTGGTGGACACTGAAAAATACTAGAGAATGAAACCAGAGATTTTGGGTGCAAACTTCACTGTGCCCAGCACTTCCTGTGTTTAGAATGCATCGAACACAGATTCATTGTACCATTTTCCCTCCCTTCACTTACTTTCTTGCTTTCTTGAATTGTTTAATCTTTAATCATAAAAAAATATTTTAAAGTATGCTTATCAAAATCAAAAGAACTGTAATATACATGTTTATATAATAACATTAGTTTAGAACACTTGCTTTAAGATAACATATTGATTATGAATATGGCATTTGTGTCCACACAAAGGACTACATAGACTTGTGGAAGCATATTGTTCTGTAATTTAATTTTTAAACTGTGTTAAACGCTTTTTTGACCTTATCTAATTTTGCCTATTTGTTCCAAACTTTTATATTAATTTATCAAAACTATAAAGACTATTTTTATGCTTAGTAAGCCTAATTTTAAAGCCAATACTATGTATTATTATATTTTATTAAATGATTACTCAATATCCACCTACTTAATCAGATGAGAGTTTATTATTTTGTTTATTACTATTGAATTAGTATTATTTTGAGGATACAAATCCACTCCATTTGTTGTTGAATATTCTGGGTAGGAATTAGAATTAACCATTTTTTTTTCCAAAATCTTTGATGGGCTACAGATATGGGAAACACTTGGCTAGGTAGTGCTGTTTGCCTTTTTTCCTTGTAACATCAGGTATCAATATTTGACTGTCACCTGAAGGTTGTCTGGTCAAGCATTCTTCAAAAATTTTGTCTTCATGTTTGCTCTCAGGAGCATACCAAGTTCAACTGAATTAGGATTTGGTCCCAGGCTTTGTATCTCCATTATAATAGTCCCAAGGTCCTTAGTATTCCTTAATTGATGATGGGCTCCTAGTAGATCAATTATCCAAAGAAGAAAATAAAGAATCTGCTTGGCTTTTTATGACTTAATTCTGCAGGCAAAACATTGTCCCATTCTCATACTCTATTGATTACAGCAACCAAAGTCCCTTCTATCTTTATGTGCTTATATTCAAGGAAGAAGACATAAAGCTCAGACTGTGGATGGAAAAAACTGTCTAAAAATTCACATAATTAAAAAATCAACCATAATAATACATTGCAATTTTACTTAAATATTAGATTCATGTTCCTTACATTTGTACAATTTTCATACAGTTTATAATTTTTTTCCTAAGTAATCTAATCCTGAAAACTGTTCAGAAGGCCTTCAAGGAACACCTTAAGGATCTAGTGACTCCTCAAAATAATGAGAATTCATAAATCTGGCCCTAATCACCAGTTGCCTCATTTCCTAAAAATATCAGTTATTCTGTTTCTCTACAAATAAGGACTGTGTGCAGACAAGGCCTTCATTTCTTCGTCTTGTGAAGGCACTGAAGCCCCACAACCAGGTCTACTCTCACTAGGCTCACAGACACACTGACAACCACAGATGCTGCTTAGAAAGGGGACTTGGAGCCCTCCCAGGGTGGGTATTAATGAAAATAGAACAACATATATACTGCCTTTCTTTCCCATGAGAGACTATGTTTGGGCATATTAGTGTTAAGATTAGTGTAGGACCATTCATATCCCCAAAACCAACAAGATTGTAAGATACTATCTTCTGTTTGTTTTTTGTTCGTTTGTTTGTTTGTTTGCTTGTTTGTCTGGTTGGTAAATTGGGTGGGTGGTTGGCTAGTTGGTTGGTTGATTTTTACATGAAAAAACTTCTTTTCCCGGGAGACGCTAGTCATATGTCTAATGCCCCAGAGAGGGAACCCACAACATATGAATGTACAAATACCACCAAAGTCCAACTTAGTGAACCAGTGAGCTATAGTGGGATTACTTACAGAAATGTGGATGTGGGGTTACTTACAGAAGGAGAAATGACTCAAAGATAGTTGCATCTCCAAAGCCTACCCCAGCACACATGACTGCACACAAAAGCTTGAACACACTTACCAGTTGGCCAGCAGCTCAACAGGTGGGAGAGCATCCTTTCTATGTGATGCAATTGCTCTAAACTTCTTCTAGGAAGCTAGTCCAGTCTTAGAGTCTTCTTTTGGGGTTGGCTTGTCTGAGAGTTTTCTTTGCATCCTGGTTCTTCTAAAAATATCTTTCAGCAGACTATATTTCTTTACTTTGGCAGGGAGCAACCTAGAGAGTCTGCTCAGTTTCAGGGACTTCCTAAAGCTATTTCAAGTTATTTGATTTTGTCTCTCTGGAACATGGGATGTTTCAGTCTCAGAGGAAACTAGTAAATGACAGTTAGTTGATTCGTCTTGCTTTTTAAATGAATAGCAGAATTAAGTAACCAACTACTTAAAAATTTCTCTCTTGCCTTTCCACATACTGTTATGCTATCTTAACCTTTAATCCCTTGGATGTACATCTATAAGGATAGATCTTTCAGGAAAGCTTTAGAATGACTATGATGCTACACTGTAAGAACTGAAACAGATGTTGGTGTATTCAAAGGACCCCAAGTCAACATATCCCAGGGATACTGGCACATCAAAATTTTTACACTGTTCACAATAGTTAAATTATGGAACCAAACTAGGTATTCAACAACAGGGGGATGAACAGAGAAAATGTAATGTTCACCCTGGAATTTTTGCAAATATAAACAACAAAGTCATGGCATATCATGGAAAAATAAAAGATAAATCTGACTGGAGATAAACATATTATGTGAATTAAGATAGCCACAGAAAAACAACTTTTGCATGATAAACACATGCACACACACTGTATAATTATCTATATTTATATATATCAAAACGCTAATGAAAATACAATGATAATGATTGAAATAACTTCAAAATAACTTTACCAAACTGGTGAAAACAAAAAGAAAATGAAAAATGAACAGAACAAAAAGGTAACATTGTGTACAAGAAATACTGGTAAATTACTGCAGAGTTCCAACAGAAGTGGGAGGATAGACAATGGAGCAGAATGTTGAAATGTTAAAAAACAGTCGAATGTGAGCAATCAAATATAATAACTACAAAAACCCATCAATACAAAATTACAAAATACAGTCAGAAAAAATAGCCTTCAAATACAAAGGTCAAATAAGTGATGTAACAAGCAGGAGGAATTTGTCAGCAGTGCCAAAAGGCTAAAGATGCTTCTGTGTACAAAGATGCAGTTCCCATTGGAAACCCAGATGGCTATAAGAAAGAAACATGAGTTTAAGAAGTTGTAAACAAACAAAAAAAGAATATAAGTTTTGTGAAAGTCACAATACTGACAACTAACTAATACATAATAGGAAATTTAAATTACCTGAAAACTAAAGCTATAATAGCCACATATACAATAGAATCTAGCAAATTAAATTTCATGTTTTTCATGTTATTTCACTTCATTTTTGTTGGCAATTTTTGCAATTACTATTTAAAAATATTTATCTCTTCCTTTTCCTTCCTCCAAACCATTCTATTTACTCCTCTCTGATCTCCTTCAAATTTCATGGCCTCATATTTTATTAGTTGTGATGATATAGATTATATAGATATATAGAGAAAGATATATCTATATAATATGTATATATACATGTATATGAGAGACAGACAGACAGACAGAAAGATAGAAAGACAGGGAGATAGAGATGTTCAGTACATATAATGTTACTTGTATATAAGTTTTTAGGGATGACCATTTGGCATGGAACAACCAATTGGTGTGCTCTTCTTTTGGGAAGACCATTTCTTTTGTTCCTAGCTTTCCTCTGTTGCTTATAGTTCTTTGTATAGCGTTGAGGCCATCCAGTTTGACATGCTCCTTAGTATCATCCTTGCTCAGCTCACATTTGGGTAGTTATGTTGATGGGACTTTGTGGTTATAGCTTCTAATATTACTAGGAGATATAAACTTGAAGCAGATTCCCTGTTTCTCTGGCTTTTACAATTGTTCCATCACCACCACCATCTCTTCACAATTTTATCTGACCTTTAGATACAGCAATACTTTGTAGATGTATTTACTGGGACTGGCATCAGTCATTCTGTATTTTATTTGTCCTGATTTTTTCTAGTGATCTCCATTTATTACAAAGAGGAGTTTCATAGTGAGGGGTGAATACTATGGAATTTGTGGATATAAGGACAAATGGTTATAAATTGTTGTTAGGGGTTTATGCTGTCTAGCAAATTAGTGGTTGGAGATTCTCCACAATAACCATGCCTATATAACACTGAGAACTTTACTAAGTTTCGAGTACCAGATATGGTTTACTAGATTTTAAGTCAAATTAGACAGCTTTGGGTTACTGCCAAGGCATTCCCACCAGTACTGTACCCTTAGGTTTATTGTACTATGCTGTGCATTATTGTGGTTCATAGACATTGTTGCTGGGGTGTGACTTTTGCTTGCCTTCCTTCTATAGAATTATGAATGGTGCCTTATAGTACCATGAAAGATACTCCTCAGTGAGGGTACATTAAGGTCAACTGCAGCTCAGAGGTGTCTGAGCTCTATTTCTAAAGTGTATAGTAGGATTCTTAGACACATTTAGCAATATAGAATTACCTTCAACCTCTGGGCATCACCAAGATCAAAAACAAAAGAATGGATATTTGGGGAAATCTCTTGAATAGCCCTGAACAGCAACCTAAAAGAAGTCTTCTTGTGTCTGCTTTGGGGGAGTTTTTGTTGTAGAAGTTATTGAATCCTGACCAGGGTTTCTACTTCAACTTTGATCATATAGTTCTCAGATAAAAGACACACACAACCTTATATTTACATTAAACTTTAAACTGCACAAGACCTGGACAGATGTTTACCTTCTATACTATTAGAATCTACTTTCCTATTGATAACTCTGAGTTATTGTGTACTATGTTTCATATGGGCTGCCCTTAACCTGAATTGGCCAGCCCTCAGGGCCATATTTCATGGCTCACCAAATCCATGGCACCTTCTCTCTCCTCCCACACCTTCTTTCCCCTACTCCCTATGGTTCTCTTCCAACCTCCAAATACAGGAATCTTAAACCCCACCTCTGTCTCTTCTGCCCAACTATTGGCTATTGGCATTTTTATTTATAAATCAGAAATAGCTTGGGTACAAGATCACAATGTGTTACGTTGTTCTACATATAGATTTTCTCATCTCTGGGACAACCAAGTCTTGGGGGCCCAGTATTAGCATTGCACTACAAGCAGCATCCCACTATAGTTCTTGTTAAGTGGTCTTTGGTTCATAGTGTGAGCACCATAAGCCTAAATGAGAAAAGTGTATTTAAACTACATTATGTTTGGAATTAGAGGCATTGTAGATTTTTGCAGGTAAGTAGTTAATTCAGTGATACTCATAGCCTTTTTAGACATTCTCATTATTAATTTTATCTACCTTCTTTCTCTTCCATTAAAGAGCCAACCCCCTACTCTTTTTCATTTCCTCTATCACATCATTTATATCCTGCTGTTACTTTTGAAAAATATTAAGTGGAAACTTACATGAAAAAGCTATGATGTTGACTGTAATTATATGTTTATGGCTTTATCATGCACATTTTAATTTTCTCACTGTTGTCACAACTTCCATTTTGAGCAAGTATAATTAGGTGTCACAAGAAGGAGCTCTCCAATACATTGTAGGATTCTTAGCATCCTTCCAGATCTCTACTCAAGTGATATCAGCAATTATCTCCTTCTATTTGAAAATTTCAAACTATTTCCTCACACACATTGCTAATTATCATTGAGAAAAGAGAAATCAAAGTCAGTTGTGACAGAGGAGAATTGAAACAATTTTTGATACTCATTGATACTATTGCCCTGATTAGTAATCATTGATAAAATTAGAAGTGTAGTTAAAAATTTCATAGGCAAATCTCGTATGGACTATTAAAAACATTCGTTAACTATACAGGCCAAAAATAAAAGAAAGAGAATTAAATTAAAAAATAGAAAAATGGTAGATTTAAATGAAAATATATTTTCTTATGTTAAATTTAAGTGATGTGATGCTCCAAGTGAAAGTCAGAAAGTGGTAGAATTGTATTGAGAAAACACAGAGATGTCACCCACATGAGGCATATATTTAATCAATGAATAGTCAAAATAATATAAACAAAAATAATAGGAATGGCATTTCATACAAACCAGAGAGAATCCAAAATAATATAACTATGCACAACTGTTATTTTTCTAATAAAATAGAAGAATTATATAAAATCTAAAGTAGATGTCAAGATGGATTGATAAAAAATAATTAGTAATGATTAAAAGGAATCCAAATTATATGCATCAAGTATCACAATCTTCATCAACTGACAACCCTTTGACAGATGTCTTAATTAGGATTACTATTGCTGTGATGAAACACCATAGGCAAAAGAAACATAAGGAGGCGTATGCTTCCACATCATTGCTCATTATCAAAGGAAGCCAGGGTGGGAGCTCAAATAGGGCAGGGAGCCTATGCAGACGCTGGAGAGCAGTGCTGCTTACTGCCCTCTTTCCCAGGGCTTACTTAGCCTGCTTCCTTACAGAACCGAGTCTGTGGTGGCACTACCCAGTCAAACCATAAATAAAAAAATGCCCTACAAGCTTGCCTATAGCTCCACCCATCTTGTGAAGACATGTTCTTGATTGACTTTAGTTAGTATCAAGTTGACACAAAACTCTCTAGCACAAAAGCCATTTCTACTCTTATCCAAACCTGAAATTCCAAGCAAATAGAATGAATGGCCATATTATGTGCATTCATTATTTTATATATTTTAACTTATATTTAAAACACTAATAATAAAATGTTTTTTTATTATTCAATGCATAAATACTTAATGTTATAATTTATTTCCCTTTAGTAATTTCCCTTTCGAACTATTTTAGAAAAATTGCTCATATTTATTTTACTGTTCATATTTTTAGCCTAAAGCAACAGGCCATATCATAAACCTAGGTTTCTAATAGACTAAACAACAAAGATTTGTAGAAGGATAGCCTTTGATGTTTATCCAATGATGAAATTGTCTGATAATGCATTTGTCTGGACATATAATAATTGATTCCTGACCCTATAGAGTATATTACTGTTCACAAATGTACTTCATACATGCATGAATGAAGAATAAATTTAATCTGTTTAATTCAATGTACTAAAGTAACATTTATTCTACCCTAAATGATCAAATAAGTATGGGCTGATTTTATCTCTCATATAACCAAAACAAAGAAACTACACCCCGAAAAAAACAACAACAAAAACAAACAAACAAAACCAGAAAATCACAAAGGGAACATCTTAGAAAGTAAAGTCTTAAATATACTATAATTTAGAAAATTTAGCGCACTAAATCAACTAAGCAGAGCTCACATGGGCTCATGGAGACTAAAGTGGCAAGCATGGGGACCTCTGTGGGTCTGCACCAGGTCCTCTGCATATATGTTATATCTGCTAGATTAGTGTTTTTGTGTGACTCCTAAGAGTGTGAGTATGTAAGTGTGTCTTTGACATTTTTGCCTGGTCCTGAGATGTTTTCCCTCATATTGGGCAGCCTTGACCAGCCTTGATATGAGATCTTGTACTTTGTCTTCTTGTTCTTGCTTTGTCTTGCTTGGCTGTTGTCTAATTGAGGCACACTGATTTCTCAAGAGGAAGCAGAGGGGTTATACCCCAGAGTGCATCTGGGCTATATGAGAGGTGGAGGGGAGCTGGGAGAATTGGAATAAGGGGAAAATGTGGTTGGGATGTACTGTGTGACAGAGGAATATATTTTCAATAAAAGTTAAACAACAAAATAAAGAAAATTATGTTAAATATAAAGTAATTTTAGTGACAAAAGCTTAAAGAGCTAAGAGTTCCTAGCCATGTGCTTTTGAATACCAACATGATTTTTCTGTTATTATTAATCACCAGAGGGATATGATGAGCAAAATAGAGTTCTGCATTCCAAGCCATTTCTCTAAAGTTATTGCTCTAATTCACTTTCTTTTATGGTGATAAACACTGTCCAACAGTACCGTGAGGGAGAAAGACTTTATTTGGCTTTTACATCTCAAGCATCTTGTATCTTTGATGGTTGGCATGGGAGACATTGAAGTAAGAGGAGAAGACCCATAGAGGAAGCTGGTTATTGCCTTCCTCTCCATGAGTTTCTCAGCTTTGCTTTCCTATACAACCCAGGAATACAACTTCAGAGTCCAAGCTGTTCACTCTGGACTGGGTCCTCCCGGATTCATCATTAATTCATAAAGGCCCCAGAGACATTTTTCAGCTGAGGATCCCTCCTGCTAGGTGACACTATTTCGGTTCAAGTTGATAAAAACTAACCATGACAGTTGATCCTCCCTCCACCTGATACACAAACACCATTAAATTGTAATCTTTCTTTTCTTGTTTATCCTTAAGATTTCTTTTGATCATCACAATAGAAAGCACAGAAGAGCTTTAAAAGTCTCTCAGCCTTTTCAAAATTCAAACACTTTAAAAATCCAAGTCTCTTTACAATACCCAATATCATAACGGTGGGTTCCTGTAATATTTTTAACAAGTTAAATACTTTCTTCCTACAAAGAAAATAACCATGGTATTAAAAATAACCACATTTGAGCTAAACGAATAGGTAGCAGTGAAGAAACCAATTTTTTAGCACACATCTGGTACTTACCCATGATCCTCTGGCTTCCAACAGCTTTTGTAACTCCTCTTTTCTGGCTCTGCCACTCTGAGCATACATAGCCTGTCACAGGCTCAGCCCTGCCCTGTCCTTGACCTATCACTGTGCTTACTCATTGTCTCACAGTCCTGACATCCCCAACACGCTGTGGTCTCCACTGCAACTTAGACAACACTGTCACCCATGGAATCCCGGCTTCTATGCTGGGTCACTACCCCTGCCACAGGGTCCAAGCCTCAGGTTTTCTCTATAACCTCTTCAATCTTGGAGTTTCTACCAAAACTTAAAAAACCTCTATACAGAAAAAAAAAAATATGATTTTACCTAGTGTTAATAGCACAGTGAAAACCAGGAAAATTAAAATTGTAACTATTGTACCAATAAGGCTGATATTAATATAAATTAATGTCTTTGAATTTTGTATCACACAGACTGAGGGTAATAAAGCCTATGAGAATATTTAATATTGCTATTTATGAAACTTTAAAGAGGGTTCCCAAGCCTCAGCAGCCCTGCTGATGTTGTGAGAACCGCGTATTATTAAGTTAGGGTGAGTATTTCACCCAACAAATGTAGTCAATAGCCAGATTTCTAAAAGCCAGCATGAAATTCCAAAGATTGACTACCTCCAAAATAGCTACACCTTCATTTTGGAAATGCTTCTTGCTCATAGTCTCAAAACAGGAGAACAATAACAATACATCTTCAAATATGACAGGGTCAATAAAATCCTTTTTTTTCTTCAAAAAAAAAAAAAGCAAGAGTAAGTAACTCATCTCACATAATATTCCATGGCAACTTGTAAAAGAAAAAAACCGCTTGTTAGATGCAAAAGTACGAGGCAAAGTGCAGAGCCAACAACTTGCATCAGACACTGCTGCATTTAGTGGCCTCTCTAGGATTTTGCATTCTCTCACCCCTTTTGAGTTCACTCCATTCTCTGGTGGGACAGAGGCAAATGTGCAGTTCAGAGCAGGGTGGCTGGGATGCCTCCATGAGACATTTATATGCTGAGGGACACTCTGAAGTGGAAGATTGCAGTGCTAAAGCGCGACCTGGAGGTGGAAGCAATGAAAAAATAATGCTGGGGTGCACTGAAAACCTCAGAGAGACGCCGAACTCTCCAAGAACCTCCACTTCTCAACTAAGGTGATGTTTTGCAAACTGGAGAAGCAACGTTAAAATATTTACATCTCTAAGTGCATGTGGAGAATTCTCCCCTTTGGCCACTGTCCCTAGAGAAGAAAATATGCTATTATAGCTATTTTGATTTCCAAAAGCTCCCTCTGAGCTCACCTTCGGAGAAACAGTGAAATGGATTGAGGCAGAAAAGATTCTTTGAAATACATTTGAAAACAGAACTTTCTGGGGCCTCGAAGACAGAATGAGTCCTTCCTTGTTGATAGTCCTATCTGGGTCATTACTGCTCACTGTCTCACAAATCAAGTCAATTAGCTGTGCTTCCATAATAAAAAAAGTGACTTGACTCAGCCAGGCTCAAATCACATAGCAAAGTACATAATGAAGATGATGATGGACCTATGTACCTAATGTATTTATTAGCAGCTGTTTGCAGTGGATTTGCTAAGAGACATTTTAGGACAACGAAGCATGTGTGTGAATTGAAAAATTATCGACAGCAGGGGATCATTCTTTTTGTATTTACTCTGCTTGTGTTGTTCGCAATAGCAGATTGGTATCTATGTCATGTTTCCTAGTCATCCCCAAAGCCAGACACACATTCTGCCTTATGAATTACCCTGAGATCATTGCTATTCACTAGGTAGTCTCTGGTGACCTTGTACTTACCAGCTGGATAATCCTGTGTTTTGAATTCCTTTCTATTGCTATAACAAAACATCCCATGAAAAGCAATTGGAGGGAGAAAGGGTTTATTTTGCTTTCCAGTTCAAGATACAGGCCACACATCATAGCTGGGAAGTCAGCAGCATTCTCATGTGAGAAGCAAAGAAAGATGGAGAAACTCTAGTGTGGGTTCACTCTTTTCCATTTTATATGGTCTAGGATACAGAACCTAGGGATTAGTCCAGCACACAATTGAGATGGAAGTGCCCACACAAATCAACACAATCATGCTGATCTCCCACAGGGATGCTCACAGTCATGGCTGTTCTTAAACTGTGGATCACGACCCCTTTCAGAGTGGTCAACTAAAACCATTGGAAAACACAGATATTCACGTCATGATTCGTAACAGCATCAAAATCACAGTTAGAAAGTAGCAATGAAAATAATTTTTGGAAGGGTCACCACAACAAGAGGGTTACAGCTTTAGGACGACTGAGAGCCATTTGCTCATAAGATATATCTCTCCTGTGATTCTGTAAAGTTAGAAATCAGCAAAAAAATACACCAAGAAAGATGAGATGCACTTTGTAGTTACAGCCAAGTTCCTTTGATTTTGGCTGTCTGGGAAAAAAAAAGTCCCTTACAAACATCTATAATATTAACATTCTAGTCGTTTTTTCAGTTTGTATTTATGTATTTCCAGGTGTGAAGATGAATACATGTATGCCTTATATGTATTTGGTTATGTGTAAATGATTAGGGGCTGATGCATGTGGGCAGAGTAGGACGCTAAGTCTTTACTCTGTAACTTTCCACTGCACTTTCTTGAGACAGGATCACTCAGCTCACTGAAACTAGAGCCAAGCCATATCCAGCTTTCATTGTAGACATGAAAATAAATTTTACCTGCTAAAATCTCCACTTACTTTCCCTTACTCAGGTCATTATGGAAAACACACCTTTGTTCTACCTATAAATTAATGTTAACTTTTCTTCACTTTATATGGTTGTGCATTTCTTTTATTTTTTTCAAACTAGTTGCATAGTCCTGGTTTCCTGTTTAACAGTTAATTGACTAGTATCTTTTATATTTGTGCATTTTATAGATGAGATGAAGCCTTGCACCCTTCTGTTATTTATTTATTTATTTATTTATTTATTTATTTATTTATATTTTGAGACAGGGTTTCTCTGTATAGCCCTGGGTGTCCTGGAACTCACTCTGTAGACCAGGCTGACCTAGGACTCAGAAATCCACCTGCCTCTGCCTCCCAAGTGCTGGGATTAAAGGCGTGTGCCACCACTGCCCAGCTCCCTTCTGTTATTTTAACTACTCTGTGGCAGGCATCATATATGTACAACTGTATAACTTGGAGCCACCCATTGTGAAGCAAGAGGTATGCTTGCTGGAAAATGCACAAAATAAACTAGGTGTTAATTTTAATTTCAAATATTATATGCAACAGACAAAATTCACAACATAAAAGATGTTGGAAACTAATGTGGAAAAGTTTGAAACACCAAGGCAATCAATATAAACTATGTAATGCTGTCTTCAATTTTATTTCTTCTTTCTACAGTCCTCTACATGAAAGAATTAATAAGGAAGAAAAACTGAAGAATAATAATCTCTGCTGCCTGTACCTAGACACAACTCAGAGTCGGCAGAGATTACATGACATCAGGATGATGAGAAACCTGGGAGAAATGACAGGGATTTCACTCCAACATCAGTTTCACAAAGAGTTCATTGTGTTTGGTTGTGTATGTCTTTTCAACAACCTTGAAAAGCAGTTTTGACCAAGGGACTGAGTATCACAGCATGTGGAAGAAAGGCTGTTAATAAAGGAAGGAGTTCAGCTTCATGTAGTGTGAGTTCATGGCAATCCAGGTCTTGGCTCTACAATTAACTAAGTCTGTGAACCTTATCAAAATGTATATCTCCTTGAGTTTCGGGAATTTCACTGTGAATCTCTGAGAGATATAATAATATTGCATGTTATTTCTCTGAGGTCTTAATGAGACTATGCCAAGAAACCATGTCATAGGGTAGATACTGAATAGCCAATGTTGCTACTTTTTCTCATTTTATGAACTGTCACAAGTAGAATAGTTTTAAAGCATAACTAAAGCTAACATTGTCTTCAGTATTCAAAATATTTTTAAACTTTATAAACTTTATTATAATAAAGCCTTGTAAATAAATAAAAACATCTATATCAAAAAATTAGCTAAATACAACTAAATAAACTATTATAAAGTTATAGAAGGCAATTTGAATATAAGCCATGGAATGTCATACTAAATATTATGCTTTCAGTACCAAACATATATGTATTTATATACCACCCAAATCAAAAAAGTGAAAATTCGTGGCAAAATTACAATTAGAAACTAATTACATCCTATCTCATAACTTGTGCCCATTTGCTGCTATTAAACAGTTCTTCCTTATCCTCTCATATTTAACTTGTTCTTTTCCTTTCCTTGTTCCCAATACTGAGATGTACATTTGTTCATATACATGTATATATATGTACTTACTTTACTGGCTAAATTCCAAATATAAGAGAGAGCATGCTTTCTTTTCATTCTTTCTGAGAATATATATGCATAGTACATATATATCAAAGCTTCATTACTTGCTCATCTATTGATGGACAACTATACTGACTCACATTTTTGTATAGCTAATAAAGCACCAATAAACTGTAGAGTTCTATTTACTGAATGGTATGGTATCGAGTTCTTTTGGTATAAACTCAGGATTCAAATAATTGGACCACATGATACTTCTACTTTTTAACTTCTGAAGAAATCTCCAAACTGAGTTCTACAGTGGCTGTATTAATGTGCACCCCCAGTAGCACTAAACAAGGTGTTCTTTCTGTCCGCATCCTTCCAACATTCGATCTCAGATTTGTTGTTACTGGTGCCACTCACTGGGATGAGGCAGTATCCTGGAGTAGTTTTAACTTATATTTCTTTGATGATAAGAGGAATTCAATGGTTTTTAAAATAATCATTGGCCATTTATATATCTTTTTGTAAACTCTATTTAGCTCAATTTCCCATATGTTGATTGGTGATATTGTCTCCTTGGTAATTTATATCTACAATTTTTGTAAATTCTGGATATGTATCTGATAACCATTTTCTCCCATTCTGTGGGCTGTCAGTTAACTCTGATAATTTATTTACTTTTCTGTTCAGAAATCTTTTATTTTTATGTAGCCTCATCTAGCAATATTTGAAAGTTCTTGGTACTGTGTTGAAAAGTTCTTTCCTACCTCAATATCTTGAAAGGTATGCCCAGTGTCTTATTCTAAAAGATTTAACATAGTGAAGGTTCTCTGACCTGCCCACAAGAGCAGAAGGAAGATATATTTTGAAAATGTATATCTCAAGAAATAATGCATATAAGACAAACGCATATATATGTATAGTTAGTTAAAATAGTGTTTCACAAATGGAATATAAGATAACAATGCAATTGATCATTTTGATGAACTTCTATATTAACTATATTAGCTATTATTATCATATTAAAGATGTCCCTGAACAATAGCATTCCTTGTATTGATTTTGGAAACCAGTTTAAATGTAATTTTTCTTTTTAAAAACCTTAAGTTAGAATGGAATATCTGCGTGTGTGTGTGTGTGTGTGTGTGTGTGTGTGTGTGTGTGTGTGT